>APFE030275858.1:4660-14808 GCA_000404065.3 Pinus taeda | reverse complement strand
ATCTTTCGGTTGAAGGCCAATGATGTAAACATGTCGCCGGAAGTGAGAAACTTGCCATTGAGGCATGCAAGCTTCAAAGTACTGAAAGGGTTGTCCCTAGGTCGACTTCTTGGATCATGAGCTGTCGTCGACAAGAAGTGACTTGTCATAGGAGGGCCTTAATGAATCCCACATCTACGACACAAAATGGAGCAAATGATTTTGTGGAGGTGAAAACGATCTGATGATACGGGGTTCAGGGTGGCAGTCATGAAAGAATGAGGCGTGAAAGTATTGTAGCGGGTGAGACACAAGCTGGGTTGGTGAATTCTTTGATTAAATTCTCTTGAACATATCGGCGACACTGAAATGGATTGGTAGCGTTAACCCCAAAAATGGATGGTACGATGGACCAATGGTAGTATGGCCGGTGAACGAAATAACCCAACCTGTCTCAATCATGGTGATGGAGTGAAAGTGTCATGTTCAAGAGCGACTCACTACCAATAAAGTTTCTTCAAGCTTTCTTCCCAATTTTCCCCAGTCATTACTGACCAGTACCTCTTTATTTTTATCAAGCTTGAGGAGGATAACATATGCTTGTTCTATAATTTTCCCTTCGGGCAAACCCGTCGCTCTGTTTTAACAAGCCTAGCGACAGTGAAACTCATTCTTGTCTCTATGGACAAGTTTGTTTCTATTGGTTTTAACGAGTTTAACAACAAAGACAACTCGGTCCTTTTTCAATTTTAGAGAGTCTGAAAAAGGGATGGAAAGGAAACTCCAGTAATCCTTTTTCGTCATATAATCCCTTAAGTCCGAAAAAGTATAAAATAATACGAAAGGGATGAATTTTCGATAGTTTTAATGAGTCGAACAAGACAATCGCTCGATCTTTTGGTGTAATAATCCCTCTTGTTCACTTTTGCTAGACTGGCTGGTAGTGCCGCTCTTCACATGGCCAACAAGTCCTATATGCAGTACGCCTTAAAATTCCTCGAACCAAATGTGTTCAACTGGTGTGATGCAGTACTCCTTATGATTAAAGAACAACTTACCAAGGTGAAAGATGGACGATCTAAGAACTTTGGCTATGGTTCCATTTTGACTGCTTTTTCCTTGGAGAAGATCCCACTGATGCAGCCGCAGTACATTTCACTTGGTTTGCCACCACCGACTGAACCACAGATGCAAATATGGGTTGATATTATGGCCCGACATGATGGTCAGCCACTGGTTTCCTTCTCTAATGCCTTCTTTGAGTGGTTCAACTGTCAGGAGATGGTTTATGCCGAGTGTCCATATGCTGGTATGGATTTCCGGGGTGACCCAGATTTGGTGTTGCCAGTTGGTGAGCAGTGGAGTGCTATAGGTAAAATTTCTAACCTTATCCCTGTTTATTGCTTTTATAATGTTCTTGTGCCTTCTTTTATCAAGAATAATCAAAAACTCATGTGTTCATGCAAATATCGAACCGGTGCGACCAGCAGTGCGCCTGAGAGCACCAGTTATCGTTCCAGTAGGAGAGGCTGTAGGGAGGGTTGTCCTTCGTGACCTAGATGTGGCTGAGACTCTTGCAGCATTGCAGGATCAGATCGAAGGCCTCACTCTCGGTATCCCGGATGTGAGGACTGACGAGCTGCCTCTGAGGTTACAACGACATACTACTGGCGTGCCACGTCGA
Source organism: Pinus taeda (assembly GCA_000404065.3). Classification (NCBI taxonomy): domain Eukaryota; kingdom Viridiplantae; phylum Streptophyta; class Pinopsida; order Pinales; family Pinaceae; genus Pinus; species Pinus taeda. The sequence continues at coordinate 13,145 of APFE030275858.1, read as the reverse complement.
TGGACTAGGCTTTTACGCATGATTGCATAAGCGGTGACTTGTTATCACCAACACCATTAGGCTAGGGTTCCCCCTAGCATTTTGAGTTTTTGGGTCATTTGACCGATTTTGTCTTGGACACAGAACACTATGTGTAAACCATAAAAAATTATATATATATTTTTGATTTTCAGAGCTTCATTTTGGTTAAGTTATATGATCCTAATGCAAATATTGATGAAATGTTTTTCTTTTATAAATGTCGCAAATGTCTATCTAACACATAATTTTCCAATGAGTCTATTAATGTGTTTAATTTTCTGGAAATATGTTGATATTGAATAGAATCGAACTGTCTTTCCAAAACCTTGACCCTTAGGAACATTCGATAGATAGCTGGATTATGTACAGAATAGATACCAGTGAGCTGTAGAATGACGAGCTGTGAGTCTAGCCTGACAACAAGTCGGCGTATGCCATGTGTGATGGCATCAGAGAGGAGCTCTATCTACACGTTGTATTCAGCGATGTTGTTCATCAATTGGCCAATACATACCCTTTTGAAAATTACTAACTCACCGCTTGGATCAAAGATGGCCCAGGCTACAAAAGATAGGTTTTGCGAACTACGACTTGCTCCATCGGCATATCCAACAAATGATTCCAACTGGTTCGACATCTGTAACAAATACAAAAGTGGATTACCTAACCAAAACAATTTCTCTTAACAAAAACAAAAATGTAACAAAATCATAGCGGTTACTATACTGAGTTAAGCATAGTAACGCTTAAGGTACAACCCATTGTGAGGTTGCGCCAGTGGAATCCCATCATAATCCACTAACTCGTAGGCTCCTTTTGCTAATACATGCATAACAATATAGGGGCCCATCCATAAAGATTTGAACTTACTTGCTCCCAACTTATCATACTCTTGGTCGTAAAGTAAGACCAGCTCACCTTCTGAGAAGACACGAGGTTTGACATTCTTGTCAAACTGCGCCTTGACTCATTTCTTATGGGCTTTGTTAGCCAAGGTGGCATCATGACGGGTTTCATCCAGTTGGATTAATTCCAAGAAACGAGCCTCCCCTTCTGAAGTTCTAGGGAGAAGGTCGACTGCGAGCTTGAGGGACGAGATTTCGCACTAAAATGGTAAGATTGCCTCCAGGCCATACACCACCTGAAAGGGTGTAAACCCAGTTGAATTCCTCACCGATGTCTGATATGCCCATAAGGCTGAGTACATGATCACGTGCAAACTCCGTTTATGGACTCCAATCATCCTTTGTAACATGTGCTTCAGGAATTTGTTGTTTTCCTCAACTTGTATGTTAGCTTGCAGATAATACGGAGTAGAACTGTCATGGGACAGTCCTAGTTTGGCAGCCAACTCAACCATCATGTGATTATGAAAATGTGATCCATGATCTGTGACTATAGCTTGTGGAACACCAAATCTGGAGACTACATGATTGAAAAAGAAAAGAGCAGCCGTTTTGCCACTGTTGTTTAATGTAGGCATCGCCTCTGCCCATTTCGTAAAATAGTCAACTGCGACTATGATATACCCATGCCCCTCAGCCGAGGTGGGGTTACAAGTCATGAAATCTATGCCCCATTTGGCGAATGGCCCAACAACAACTACTGGCTACAGAGGTGCAGGTGGAATTCTGGATTTGCGATCGAAGATTTGACAAGCATGGCAACTTCTTACTGTGGTTATGGAATCCTTGAACATTGTTGGCCAAAAGTACCCTACTCGTAAAATAATTTGTGCTGTAGTGTAGCCAGATTGATGCCCTCCACATGCGCCTGAATGACAATCATTCAGGACTTTTTCAGCCTCCTTATGGGTGAGGCACCTCCGCAGAATTGTATTGATACGACGACGGTAAAGTGTATCACCAATGATCATGTAGTATTTTGCTTGGTATCGAGTACGTCGCTACTCTGAACGGGAGATATTAGACCTATGTGTTTGGGTCTAGAGATAGATGATTATATCTCCATACCACGGATCACTTGAAGATATCAGAAACAAAGATTCATCCACGGTTGTTGCATTGGATGTTGAATCATTGGACAACAATGGGAGATCGCATAGTAACTCCGCGGAAACTAGGGCTTTCTGTGATTTGGATTTTACGAATTCCATATCAAACTCTTGCAAAATTTCTATCCATTTGGAATATTTGCCCCCCAGTAACTGTCATGACAAGATATAAGTCATGGGGTTGCAATCTGACAAAATGGTAGTTTTTCGAAAGAGAATATAGTGTCGAAATGTCTGTATCACTTGAACAGCTACGAGAGCCAGATTTTCAACATAGGAGTACTTAGTTTCTGTATCATTTAAGTTTTGACTTAAATAATAGATAGGATGTTCAATTCCATTGTCTTCTTGAACTAAAACCATTGCTATAGTCGTATCTGCTGCAGCCAGATACAGGTTAAAGTCTTTTTGATAATCAGGAGCATACATTAATGATGCTTTTATTAGGGATTCCTTTAAAGCATCAAAGGAAGCTTGCGCGACTTGATCTCAGATGAAGTGTACTTCGTTTTTCAACAGACGAGTATAACCTTTAGCAAGTTCAATGTAACTTGGAATGAACCTCCTCAAAAAGTTTGCTTTCCCTTGGAGTTTCTGAATCTGAACCAAAATTGAAGGTGGAGGCAAATCAATGATTTCTTGAACCTTACAGGGATCGAGAAGAATCCCGTCTTTTGAAACTACAAAGCCAAGTAAATGAACAGAACCGACACAAAACACACATTTTTGTGGATTGAGTCATATCTTGTAGTGTTGGCAATGTAGAAATATTGCTCTCAAATGTTGTGGATGATCAGTCCGCTTTCGCGAATGAGCTGGAAGATCATCGAGATATGGTTGAACGATGTTCTTGATGTCATGGAAGGCATAATTCATTGCCCACTGAAAGGTTGCCCCTGCATTCTTTAAACCAAAATATAGCTTGCGGTAAGCGAATGTGCCCCGCGAACAAATAAATGCAGTCTTTGACTGGTCATGTGGGCAGATATTTATTTGATTATACCTCGAAAATCCATCCATAAATGAAAATATTTCACATCTGGTGCATTCATCAATTATCTGGTCAAGGAAGGGTGTAGGGTAGTTTTCCTTTGGACAAGCTTGATTTACATCCCTATAATTGATGCACACTCTTATGGTTCCTTACTTTTTCATTACAGGAACAATATTTGATACCTAATCGGTTAGAGGAATACGGTAAATGAAACCAGCATGGAGAAGTTTTTCAACTTCCGCCTTGATGGTAGCGGCTTTCTTGGGGTGCACCTACCAAAGCCGTTGTACTGGTTTGACATCTGGATACATCTTAATTTCGTGTTCAACTATACTCGAGTCGATGCCTGGAATTTCTTCATATGACCATGCAAAGACATCTCTGAACTCGTGAAAGAGAGTGTAATATATTTCTAGTTCTGTAGGAGAACAGGATTTGCCGACATGAATATTATCTACAACATCTGGTTTTTTCAAGATATTTATGGTGATAGCCTCTTCAATATTGGACATGTTTCGCTCGGAATCCATCGTATTTACAGTATTCAATAGGAAATCAAATACTGAAGAATGATTAAGGTCACTAGAACAATCTTCTTTATAATTTGGATATGGTGCCCCGTCAATCATGATTGACTAAACAATTCCCTCATCTGTAGAATGTACATGCAACCAAGGATATGAAGGGGTACCATATTCCTTAGACCTATCTATTCAAACTCTTAATGAGCGTTGATTTGGGTTCGCCTCCCATGCCGAAAACATTGATTTCTACAATATTGTATTGGGCTTGGAGGCAAAACCTCGCGATGATCCATGCTAACATCGTGATCGGATATCTTCTGAATGGAAGACACCATATTGTAGGTTCCCACAGTTGCCACTTCCACTAGATTGTTTGGAGGTGATAGGGCAAAAGTACCCATCAATGTCGGGTCTTTTAGTAGGCCTACTCTGATATTTTGAAGCGACTAAGAGCTTTCGTGGATCATCAGAATGCTTCCCATAACTTGTGAACTGTTGGGGAGAAACGTTTGTTGGTCAACGATTGTAATTCCTCCTTGGAAAGGAAATGCAATCTTTCTGAAGTATGTCGACACAACAACTGCCATAACATATATCCAGGGCCTTCCCAGTAGGATGTTGTAATCGAGGTTTTGGTCGATAACTTCAACATCAATTTCTACTGTCTTGCCCCCCAGTTCAACTTGCAAGTTACTTAAAATCCCGTATGGAGTGTATGTTCGTCCATCAAATGCTTTCAATTTCGTTGACGATCGCGACAAGGGTGTTGAGCCCAAAGTTTTCCAGCAACTCATCAACCTAATACATGTAGATGCTCCCTCATCAATAATCGTTCGATGAACAGTTTTGTTGAGGGCTTTCACTTGAATAAGGAAAGAAAGCTGAGCTGGTAACTGAGGGTCATATCCTTTATGATTAAAGGTCACAAGATTGGAATTCGTTGGGTCAATCCCACCTATTGCTGATAATAGAGGTTGCTTTTGGGAGGGGCAATTTTGCAGTACCTCTAGTTTCGACATAGAGGACGGTGATTAGGCCAGGTCCTCTACTATATTATAATTTTGTGCTACTTTGGCACGATGATTAAATGTCGATTTGTGTGCTACTCCCTTTGGTGGTTTTATCATTATCTCAAGAATGATGGTTGGCACAACTTTGGTCGAAGTTGTTGTCGAACTACTAGGTTGATCAGTAGCCTTGTTGTTCGACAGCTGTGGATTTCCGTAATCTTTATTCCTTGTCGATATCAAAGCATCATTTTGCTATTTCGAAATGGACAACATGAGCACTTGGGATGGGGAAGCATTGTCACTAGCAACCAGATTGGTTCCTGGATTTGGAAACGGATCAGTCAATACCATTGAGGTTTTTGAATTCTTTAAGAGTTTCCTAAGCTCAGCTTTATGTGGACAGTATTTCATCCAATGATCCTCATCGCATATAAAGCATGGATGATTTGGTTTCCTTTCTCCAGAAGGGTTTGCAAAAGATTTTTTAGGAGATGACTCCTCCTGTTTCTTCTTTTTCCCTTTCTTTTTCTTCTTGCCCCCTAGTTGCTTCGGTTCTTTGCCTTTGTCAGTCAACACAGCATTTACCTCGGAGGCAAGAAGTTCTTCATTTGCATTTTGACGAGAAACTGTACGAGCTTTCTTCGATGTAGCCTTTATGGTTTTTTCTCTAGTCATACCTATCACACCATCGCCGGCATGGGATTCTTTGTTTGATTTAGGAGGTGGAGGAACGGAAAATTCTAGTCTAGGAGCATCAGGGATTTTGTCATAGAGCGTGCCAGACTGAGTATAGATCAAGTCTAGATACTGCGCACAAGAAATGACTTGCTCTTCAGTGACGACCCCTCCCTTTGCCACATCTTCTGTGATAGAAGGTAACAATGACTTAATAAACCATTCAGCTAACATTTGATCAGGAACATATGTTTTTACCATTCTACGACGACGCTGACACTCATGGATATGATCAGATATGTGGGTGGTTGTTGTCTGTTTGAAATTGGTAAGAAGCTCTGTTCCTGTTTCATCCCTTATGGTGATCTCGATTTAAACAGGAACGCAACAAATTACAGAGATAACCATAAATACAGACATGCGATAACCATAAATAAAGAGATGCAGTGAAAATAACACTTCATTTCATTAATGGAGAATACTGAAATATGCTTACAACCAGAATTGGAAATAAACCAGCTAGGACGATGGTAGCTTATCTCTGAGAAGAGATGTGCGGCTACATGTCTCTGAACTGTTCCGAACTTTTTTTACAATGAGGCTCGAAGGCCTATTTATTATTGAGAAACAATGGAAAACCCTTCACATTCCAAAACCGACCCTTAGAAGATGAAACGCCAAATTGTGGGCCCCGCTTTGGGTAAATTGCTACATCAATTTCCCGGGGTCGTAACTTTGGCATACGATCTCCGTTTGACGCGTATGATAGCTCGTTAGAAATATCTATCCGAGAACTACCACTTTAGGAAGGGCAGCATCGGTCTGTGGACCCATGTTGCCCCCAGGTTTCCAAAAAAACATCGTTTAGGGCCTCAAAATAGCTCCGGAAGTTCAGGACCTGAAAAAGCTGCTAAAAATAGTAAATTGTGCTACAATTACGGAAACTGAAAAACTGAAAGAGACAGTTGCGAGGGTCCAAATGGGATAGGTGGGTGGCCACCAACATCCACCTGGATCATATGGGTAACTGAAAATGGGTTAAAAAGGTTGTGGCAAGGGTGTTGAAGTTATCAAATGAAGCTCTAGGCAATTCAATGTACCATTTTGCTGCTGGACCAGTTAACATTCGCTAAAAAAGGTGAAGCCTAATCGAATCATCATTTAGAGTGTTGGATGAACACCACAGATGAAAGGTCATCACATGATTCGATGGGCCTTCACCCGGATTTCCATTAAATTTAGGAATATCTGACGGAAGTTTATGAGGAATCGCCGGCCACCAAGGGGCATAAGCAATCGGATCGTTTGTTAGCCGATTTAGATCTGGTAACTCTAAAGTCGCCACAAAGGGTAACTATTGATTCAGGTTTGGCGAAGCATACCCAAGATAAGATGGAATCGCCTGAGTAGTGGGTCTTTTTATACCAGCATAGTGCATTTGATGTTGATAACTTTGGTAAGGTTGATGGGCATAACCACTATGAAATGATTGATGTTGACCGTTTTGAATATACGGCTGCCCATTACTTGCAAAGATTTGTTGCTCAAATCCTTGGTAAACATTTTGGAATTGCAGTTGATGATATTGCACCAGCCATGGTTGTGAAACCATTTGCTGTTGTCCAATACTGGCTATTTGACCAAGATGAGGGGTAATAGTACCCGTTTGAACCTAGGTCGCTCCGGTTAGGGAGCCACTAATCGGTGATTGTGGCTGTGTCATTGAGACTAGAGGCTGTTGTATTACGACCTGAGAAACTTGAGGTTGACATACAACAGGCAACGCTTGTACTTGCGAAATTGTCACAATGGTCGGTGTAGTGGGGATATTTGACATAGGTGAGCTTTGTTTCATTGAGTATACAACTCTTGGTTGTTGAGGCAGTATTGGCACCCAACCGCTGGATGTAATTCCAACATGACCCGAATTGTTTTGCGAACTCCCATATGGTTGTTCTCTCAGAGGAAACAATGAAAGGGCATACTACCCCCCATATGGTGGCAATCCAGTGCTCAAAGGAATGATGGGCCTTTGGGGGTAGGACTACCCAAATTGATATTGTTGCGAAGGATCAATTTGTTGAGACTCAACATAAGAGATTCTGGATATTATTCCGGACAAACAAATGGGAACAAACCATACTATCAAAACAGTCCCTGGATGGACTCCATCTAATGGTTGAGAGCTAGTAGGTACAGATGGTACACCAGCGAACATTGTTGGAATAACAGCAGGTGGTTCTGTTGTTGCTGCGTCAGATGACACATTCCTAAATGTCGATGGTTGTTTAGATATATCTAGCCTATCCAAGAGATTTCCTAGAGGAACTTGTGATGAAGGGAGACTAACTTCTGATGAAGAAGGATATAGGGTGATCCTGGCTCCAAAATGCAATGGAGCACTGGATGGAGGATCTTCCACAATCTCTTCTATAGCAATCAATCCAGGTGGGAGAGGTAGATTGTTAGGTACGTAAAATATTTCTGGTGCCGAAGGAGGTATAGACTCTGCAGCGATAGTTGTTAGATGGTTAACACCTTCCGAATTAGTTATAGATGTAGTCGGTTCAGGAATAGAAGCATTTACCATTACACTAGGATCAGTCCTAATGTCCTCTTGTGGCCGTGGAACTTCTTCTGTAAAGGCAGGGGTACTAGAGATGGCTGGAGTAACCGGAGTCCCTGAGGATGTCAGAACACAAGTTCCAAGCAAACCAGGGGATTTTGATCCGGCTAAATGAGTCTGCTTTGTCCATAATAGTTTTCTTTCCAGAGTCAAAGACAGTTGACTTGTTAATCTCCGTGAAAGACAGGGTTTCGATTGACTTTCTTCCATGATTGCGGATTACTTGATCAACTCAAAATAAACGGGAAAAGTGATTCCGAATTTAACGAATTTTAGATGCTTTGACACAACTTGCTTTTTCAATTTTTTAAGAGTCGAGAAAAAGCTAAAGATGACTCTAGTTGCCTTTGATTTTTAATGAGCCTGAAGTGACAAGTGCTTAGATAGACCTTTTCCTTTAAGGAGTTTGAAAATGAACGAAAGAGACTACTCTGGAAATCTAGACAGAGGGATTATCAAACTAATTGTTGAGTCTTGAAAATGTCATTCATTTCCATTTCACTTTCACTACTATGTCCATTATATCACCTCCATTTCACTACTATGTCACCACATTCATCCCACTTTCATTATCATTGGGCCACATTTATGTTTTTCCAATCTTTATTAATTCTAAGTTTT
>APFE030275854.1:312939-332060 GCA_000404065.3 Pinus taeda | reverse complement strand
TTCTAGTGAAGCCAAGTCCTCGTATAAATGTATCAAATTTCTGATACCACATCCTTGGTGACTGTTTTAACCCATACAGAGACTTCTTTAACTTGCATACCATTCTTTCTTACCCTTCACCGCAAAGCCTTCAGGTTGCTTCATGTAGATTTCCTCTTCCAAATCCCCGTGAAGAAATGTTGTCTTCACATCCATCTGTTCTACCTCAAAATCAAAAGCAGCTGCAACAGATAAAAGTAATCTAATAGAAGTTACCTTGGCAACAGGAGAAAAAATATCACCAAAATCAATTCTCAGCACCTGGGAATAACCTTTTGCTACCAACCGAGCTTTGTATTTCTCCACCTTTCCTTCTGCATTTGTCTTCTTCTTGAACACCCATTTGCTACCAATGTGTTTCCTTCCAGCTGGAAACTCCACCAAATCCAAAGCCTCATTTTTGTGCAAAGATGCCATTTCATCAACCATGGTTTCTTTCTATAGTTTGCCATCCTCTGAATCTACTGCTTCCTTCATAGTTCTGGGATTATCATCACTAACAGACAAAGCAAAATTTGAACAGAAAGCAGATGGACTATACCTTTTTGGCTGCCTTCTTTCTCGAACTGATCTTCTCATAGCCGGAGTTTGTGTCTCTTCATTTTCTAATTCCTCCTCCACTGTAGAGTTTGATTGCTTGTACTTGATTTATTTTATTCCACTTAATGAAAGAGGGCCTCACCATTATTGAGCGGGGCCCGGAGACATATTCCACACTAGGTGAGCTCTAATATCATACCATGTGTCTTTGATATTGTATTTGCTTATGATTTTCCACTTCTAATTTCAAGTGGTTTTACGTTTCATGATTAACAAACTTTGTCATATGTAACTCATAATGCATCCTTGAAGTTAAAAGCTCTGGATCAAGTTTGGTATCAGAGCAGGTCTTCTTGATGTGAGTTGCATGAGTCAATGCTAACTAAGAACAAGCTCCAAAGAGGTGAAGGAAAACTTAATTCCTTTAATCCCGAAGCAAGGTGCTCAACACGAAGATGGAACATGGAAAATGAGGAAGCTCGATTTGAAGAAGAGCAAAACTATCACAAGTTTTTCTACAACATGGAAAAGAAAGTTAACAATCTATTTGCAGATATGAGAAGACAATCAAGACTAAGAAGAAAGAGCCAGATGATCATGCATCGGTAAATCATGGAAGTGGTGGAGAAGAGCCTCCTCCCTCTCCATATTCTAGTGACAATTATTCTTATTCCTCTTCTCATCATTCTAATAGGAATCAAAGGAATGCATCTAAAAAGCCCTTTTTTAAGCCAGATGTCAAATTTGATTTACCTATTTTTAGAGGAGAATCTAATGTAGAAAATCTAGATAACTAGATAACATAGGTTGAAGTGTATTTCCGCATACAAAAATCAAAGAGGATGAAGTCAAAATCCAGCTATCATCCCTTTGATTGAGTGGAACTTCTCTCATCTAGTGGGAAGGCAAACTACAGCAAGGTGGTAAGAGTAGTCATAAACATCTTTCATCTTGGTCTGAGTTCATTTCTACTTTAAGAGGACAATTGTATCCATTGGGTTAGAGACAAAAGGCCATGATAGAATGGTAGCATTTGAAACAAAGCAAAGGTTAAATTGTTAATAACTTTATAGACGAGTTTAGAAAACAAACATTAGCATTAAATGTTCCACTAGACACTTCTGAGACATTGATGAAATATATTGGCTCTTTGCATACTTATTTGCACCATTCATTGTTATTATTTGAGCCTAAGTCTCTTAATGAATCTACTGTGAAGGTTTTACATCTAGAAAGCAAGGAGAAGTATGAACAAGATGACCGCCTAAAGAGGACAGCAACAGCTAAGAGAAGAGGAGTAAAGCCCTCTTCTACTCATTGTGAGAAAGAAGGACATGATGAGGATAATTTCTAGAAATTGCATCCAGAATTGAGACCTAAGAGGAACGACAGAAAATGGAAGTAGAAGGTAGTTGCAACCGTGCAACAAGACCAAGAATCTGAATCTGAGGATGATGAGAAGATCACAACAGCAAGATTTACAGGCATTGGACCAATTGACCTGGGATCAGACTCAGGTGATGAAATGAAGATTGTAGCTCTTAGGATTGCAACAGATGGACCCATCAACTTGGGTTCTGATTCAGGTGATGAGACAAAGATTTTAGCGGATGTTGTATCAAAATAAAAAGGGAACCAAACACGGCATGGCTCCAATAAATTGAAGAAATAAACCAAAGCATTTAGGCAGAGAATGTTGAACTAAGGAGACTCTTACAAGAAGTAGAGAAGGGGAAACAAAGGTTGCGACATCAACTACAAGCCAAGGAGAAGGGATTGGAAAGGTTGCAGCATAACAATCCTGAGGTAAAAAATGATTTTTCAAATTCATGTACTCTTTATGATGATGATTTCACTACTTTTGAGAGACATACTACAGTAATTGGATCAAAATTGTTCAAGAAAATGGGGTATCAAGGAAAGGGCCTCGACATTAATGGCCAAGGCATTGTGAACCCCATCAAGGTGGAGGAATTTCCTTGTTAAACAGGACTTGGATATGTCAGAAAGGAAGTCGGGGAATGATCCAAGACAGTCAATGACCAACCAACGACAGATGAGGAGAGAACTTCATCACATCTCGGTGACAGCGAGGGTTCCACGAGAACATATCAGGGGCACAACAGAAATAAGTGTTCCAAAATGATCTAGAGAGTTTGGAGGAGAAAGAATCGTTGTAGTCACTGTGATGAGGTTGGGCACCAGAGAGCCACGCACTAGATGCTCCATGACTAGAAGGCACCATTCAAGGGGTCATTTAGTGAATATGTTCAACAAATGGAACTGCCACATCCGTGGTGGTCCACTTTATTGAGTAAGATATGGTTTTACTAGGTATAGTAGCTTTTCATGGCTATCTTTTGTAAACCGTGAGTTACGAATAAATTGTAAAAGTAATGATGTGTTTTCCATTACTTACTAAAGCAACGACGATGTTTCGACCTTTTGTGAGTAGCTGGGGTATTGGTTTCTATTATAATGTAAACTTGACCAAAGAGTGTGTTATAAACTCTTGGCAAGTATGGGGTTGTTTGAGTCATGTGTGGTTTTATATGTGATTGCAAGGAATGTACCAAGTTTGCATGAAATAAAGGTGTTGACCATGTAGCTTGATGAGAAACAGGTAGTGTGTTAGACATGTTCATGCTTTTGGCAGTCCAAAATCTCTTTAAGTGGGGAGGAATGATCTGGGAGGATCCAGAAATATAAGTGGCCTTGGAAATAGCTCAAAAATCAAGTTTTCAGATAGAATCAGAACTAGGACCATATTTTAGTGCTCGTTTCGTTGATTCCAATTATGCAAATGACACTCAAATCTGAGTTTGTATGGTCGAAATATGGCTGGTCAAAGTTCTGGTCAAAGTGGATAAGTGGTAGGCTTAAGGAGGCTACAAATTGACTGGGACCAGGGCATGGAATCTGGCTCCTGAGAGCGGGTGAAATTTTAGGATGACTAATTTGTCTATGAACCCTCAAAATTGAAAAAGTTGGAAAAATTCGGGCTCTTATATTAAAAAACAAAAACAAAAAAATTGTGAGTGGGTGGGTTGCCACCCCCACCACCCTTGCTCCACATGTAACATAACCATATATTTAAATGGAAAAGGACTGATAAGGATTGGGTTAGGGTCATGTGGTGTGAACCTCGCCCACCACACATACTCTATATAACACAATGGAATAGTTGAGACCAGTGGGACTCGAACCCACCCAACCCACGTGGTCAGCGCCCACTGGGTAGTATCACAACCTCCACAAAACGGTGGAGTATATATGCAAAAAATGTTGGATTTATATATGTGATCACATGCCAACAAATAGTGACACGTGCGGTGGTCAACAAACCACGTGCCCATATTCAAATGTTAGTTCAACAAAATGCCAAGGTGGGGGATCGGTGGGGTTGGAACCCCCAACCTCCTTGCCTCTAATGCTCAGCATTCCCACTATGTTAGGGGTGGAAACTTTGTAAATTTCGCCACTCAAATCATACTTAAACCCAACATTTCTTAGATGCATGGGAGAGCGGACAAACAAAGAGCGATTTTTTGTGGAACCTTGAAATTCAGTAGGGGTCGGAACCTTGCCCAAGGGAATCTTGGGGGTATCAAAATATTCCTTCGGGTGAAGAAGGGGACATTGTCAAAATTTGACGAATTGATAGTCGGTTTGGCACATTTTTGTGCCAAGAATTCATTGGTGACGTCAGTTTTAGCAGCTGGGCTCTCCATTTTCAGGCCATGTTCCGGATTGGAGGTATAAGGGTAATTTGTGCAATGTTGCTTGTACTTGATTTCTTTGATGCCACTTAATGAGAGAGGGCCTCCCCACTATTGAGCAGGGCCCAGAGATGTAGCCCACACTGGGTGAACTTTGATATCATATCATGTGTCTTTGATCTTTTATTTGCTTATGTTTTTCCACTTCTTTCATGTGGTTTTATGTTTCATGGTTAACAAACTTTGTCATATGTAGATATTAATGCATCCTTGAATTTAAAATATCTGGATCAAACAGAGCATTATATCAAATCAAGATACAAGGTTCGTAAGTGCATTCTAATCGATCCCCTAGTCATTGTTGGACACCATCCTCATCAAGTCGATTGTGTTCCAACCCCAGACTAATGGTCAGTCAAAGGTCTTCAACAAGATAATAGTGAACATACTACACATGTTCAACCCTAAGCATCCACGAACATGGGATGAAAGTCTCCTTATGTGAAACACAGCTACAACAGTGCTCTCCATATCCAAACTAGCCATAGCCCCTTTCAGGTTTTAAGCCATTGTATTCCATTGATGTTGCAATGCCTCTTGCAACTACACAGGAAGAATCTACACATGTTTAATATGAAGCTAATAAAGCCCTCAATTTTATTGAACACAATCATCACATCCACCAGTAGGTTCATGATATCTTGGATAAATCCAATACTAAGTACAAGCAACATCATGATTAGCATCAAGCGCCACATAAGTTTCAAGTGGGCAACAAGGTTTGGTTGCATTTGTAGAAGAAACACCTTGTCAAAGCCCATTGGAATCTTTGACCACTCTAATACAAGCCTTACACAATCACTAAGGTTGTGGATGACAATTTTTTCGAGCTAAGTACCCCCCCGATCCCTTGGCCTGCACCCAATATTCAATGTGCACTACTTTCGACCATATTTTCCACCATTGTTAGACACATTAGACATTGTTGAGCAGCTAACACCAATAGAGCTCAACCAAGATTGCATTGAACATGCCACAATTGATCGGGTCATGGACACACAGATTACTAATACTTGTCAACAGAGGATCCATTTGTATCGAGTTGTTAAATCTAACTAACTTATACACCAAGACAAGTGGCTCGCCAAGGACAAAGTTCAGTGGAAGTTTCCCCATATCATGGAGGCACTCAACGCAATGGGGAAAATTGCTTCCTAAGGGGACAAACCTGATCCAATATGATATTTTTACCCATCCTCCTATTCCACTTAGACCCCTAGCACTTTTTTTTATCATTTTCCTATTTATCAACATAGTTTCCTATTTCGGAGGTTTTCTATTTTGGCACTTTTCAGGTCTTGAACTTTCGGAGCTGTTTTGAGGCCCTAAATGGCATTTTTGGGGGAAATGGGAAAATGTGAGTTTTTTATTGATATTTGTAAAAGAAAGTTGTTTTCCTCGAATAGAAATTTATAAAAGGCTAACATTCATGCCAAACAGAGATTGTATGCCAAAGTTATGATCCCGGGAAATTGACGTTCCAACTAACCTCATCGGGGCATATAAGCTTTTGGGGCTTCATCTCCTACGATTAGGTTTTTGGATGTTTAGCATTTCTCATTGTTTTTTCATGATAAAAAGGCCTCAGAGCCTCATTGTAACACAGTTCAGAAGGAGTGTAATCATCACATATATTCTCAGAGATAAGATACCATCAACTGAGCTAGTTTGCTTTCATTCTACATGCAAAATATTTTCAACATTTGTTATTTATTAATTTAAATTTAATTTAGTTGTATCTCTATTTTTTATTTAGATTTGTATTTCATTCCATTCCATCATAAATTTGGATCAATGGTATCAGAGCAGTCTATTATTTCTTTGTTTTCTATGCATGTTCCCAACGAGGTCAGGGTATAAGGAGTTAGAAATCAAACTACTTGAAACCTTGCAAGTTCGTTCTCACTGACCCCAATGGCCTCTCATGGTGGAAGAAAATAAAAATGAGAGATCAAGAGATACTATCAAAATGTTGCTCAAAGAAGCCCTCAAGTGAAAATGGAACAAGATGATGGATATTATTTCCTATATCCTTCGACAAATGCCAATGGGCGATGCATCTTCATCTAGCAATCACCTTAGAGGCACCGCCTACTTTAAGGTACAAGTTAATTTTGAAATTCCTATATTTCAAGGACAAATAGATGAAAATGCTCTAGATAAATCATTAAATATACTAGAAGGATATTTTTCAGTCCATAATTATTCTGATAGAGAAAATATTACTTTTGCACTCCTTAAGGTCAACCCCCATCTCAAGAACTAGTGGGAAACTTAATGTGAGAAAAGGGCTGAGGACGAATCCGCACTATTTTCAGTCACACCCTCTTGGGACTCCTTCCAAGATATTGCTAAGGAACAATATTACCCTATAGGGAGCTATGAAGACAAGTACATAAAATGGACCACAATACAGCAAGAAAGGGGCCAAGAAGTGCTATAGTTCACGAATATCTTTCATACTCTACGCACGAAGTTGGGTTTCAAGGACTCAGATTGACATTTGGTGCTCAATTATCATGCCTCTATACATAAATACATATAAGCATAATTGGATTTCCTAGATATATTCTATCTTGGAGCATCATATCAATTTGTTGTCAAGATCAACCAGAAATTTAAACAAAAGAAGTGAAACTTTGGATCTATGAATCCAAAGCAAGGCAAGGGCACCCCAAAACCATAGAAAAAAGGATAGATCCTAGATGTAACAACCCAGGACAACCCCTCAAATACACAAGAAAATAATAGCAATGGGAAGACAAAGAAAGGCATAGGAAAGTGGGGTGAGTTTCGCAAGAGAACCACTCACAACACAAATGAATGTGTGCACAATAGTCATTGATGGCCGACCTGAAAGCTTTAAAATCATATGCATGTTCCGACTCTGATCCAGAACTTAATAAGGGGAAAAAACCATTGATGTAAAACCCAATATCATTGTTGCCACCACCAAGGTCAAGAAAAATGAGCCCAAATATCTAGAGGAGGGTGAGCGTCTCTTCCACTCATAGATGTGGGTGAAGGGTGCTCCACTATAGTTCATTGTTGATAGTGGGAGTCAAAAGAACCTCATCTCAATAGAGTTCATTAAGTGGTTGGGCTTGCCAGAAACACCACACCTACATCCATACACCATGTGCTCACTCCACCATGGGCGAGATCTCCACGTCATCTAACAATGTTGCATGCCCTAAAACATCAAGCCTTTCACAAATGTGGTATTGTGTGATGTTGTTCCCCTTGAATCTGTTGATATTTTATTAGGCCAACCATACTTGTGGAAGCATAGTTCTGTGTATGAGTCTAGACCTCACACTATTGTTATTATTTTGGGCATAAAACTATATATGATACTAGAGGTAGCCCCACCCTACCACCATTTCTTTGATCTCTACTAAGCAATGAAATAATATCATCTCTCAAACTGGGAAATTTTTTCTTCTTCCTACTTCACTCTCAAAATAAGGGGAAGACTATGGCCTCCAGGAAGAGCTCCTCCATGCAGTAGAAGCAAGTGGATAAGGTTGTGGAAGATTACAGTGACATCTTCTCCTCACCCATGGGGGTACCTTTTCACTGTTAGGTCAAGCATTTGATCGATCTAACCCCTGATTGACCTCTAACTAATGGGCCAATCTACTATTAGTCTATTCTAGAAAATAAGGAAATCAAGCAGTAGATCTAAGAGTTACTACAAAAAGGGCACATTCGACCAAGTTCCACACTTTGTGGGATCCCATTTGTACTCGTATAGAAGAAAGACGGGACATGTAGACTCTACATTGATTATTGTGCACTGAACTAAATCATAGCAATCCCATGGATTGATGACCTTCTTGACTAGCTCAAGGGGGCTAAGTAATTCATCAAGATTCTTTTGAAGTATGGCTATCACCAAGTTCCAATAGAACCCATGGATGCATGGAAGACTACCTTCAAGTCGAAGGAGGGTATATTTGAATGGTTGGCTATGCCCTTCAAGTTAAAATATGAACCCACAACTTTTATGAGGTTGATGAATGACATATTATGGAATTTCACCACCTCATTCATGACTATATATTTATATGATATCCTCATTTTCAACAAGAGTTGGGTAGAACACTTGCAACATATTCAATAACTTATTTAAATCATGTAGCAACACAAGTTATGTGCCAACTTTGAGAAATGCTCCTTTGGCATGGACCAGGTCCAATAGCTAAATAATTGATAAGTAAGGCATGCATGTGGATCCAATTAATATCTAATTCATTCAGGATTGGTCGACCCCAACGACTTTACAAAGCTTCATAGCTTCTTGGTCCTTGCTAATATCTATCAGAGATTTATTTTGGGGTTCTCTCATATCACTTGGCCCTTAAGTAAAGTTACGGAGGGCGAAGAAAAAGATTTTTTTTTTTGTTCTAAGTCACAAAGAAAGGCATTTATTGAACTGAAACATCGCCTTTAATTTGCACAAATCTTCACCTTCTCGGGTCTGCAACAGTTGTTTGAGATATATAGATGCCTCCAATTATGTTATTGTTGCATTCCTCACTCGGTAACGGCATCCAACGGCCTATCACAGTGAGACACTCTCTGATATTGTTCGAAGGTACCCCATATATGATAAGGAAATGTATCATATCATGCAGACATGTCAGCAATGGAAACATTATATTCTAGAGAAGAAGATGATCAGATACATAGATCATTGACCTCTTCACTTTATCAAGACATAGGAGAAGTTACATACAGATCGCCATCAGAAATGGTCCACATATCTGCAATAATTCAATTTGAACATTAGATAAAAGAAGGGTAGCACCAATCACACCACAGACTTCCTCAGTTGGTCCTCGATTGTGGCAATGAGCATAATTCTCAAGTCTTGTGGGAACGATACCTCTAGATGGTCACAACTATATGACAATGACTCAAAATTCACTACCACCTACAAGATGTTGATGGCTAGAAAGCCAATTCCATACTTCCACCTTTAGGATGGATGATTATGATATCTAGGACATATTTTTGTTCCTTCAAGCAAGAATGCCAAGCTGATTTGGGAGGCACATTAGATTTGGGTCATAACGCACTTTTTTGTGGAGAAGACAGTGGAAGTACTACAAAAGTATTTTTATTGGCCAAAACTTCGACAGGATGTTGTAAAATATATCAAATCTTGCAATGCTTGTGCCATCACCAAGCCAACCATTAAGAATCAAGTTATGTACACCCCTCTTCCCACTCCTAGCCAACCTTGGGAAACCCTCTCCATGGACTATATGTATGTTTGTCCTTTTATGAAGCATGGTAATGACTATGTTTTTGGTCATGGATAGATTTTCTAGGATGGTCATATTGGTCTCCTACAAGAAGAGTATCATAGCAGAAACCACTACCAAACTCTTCTTCGAACAGGTATCAGTACATTTTTGGATCTCGCAGGCCATTGTATTAGATCGAGATATCAAGTTCCTAAGCGCATTTTTCTTGAGCCTCTAGTCATCGTTGGACACCAAGCTTGCCAAGTCGTCTGTCTTCCACCCCCAAAATAATGGCCAAACAAATTTCTTCAATAGGATGATAATGCACATACTATGCATGTACAACTCTAAGAATCCACGAACATGGGATGAGCATCTCCCTGATGCGAAACACAACTACAATAGAGCTCTCCATAGCTCAAATGGCCATATCCCCTTTCAGGTAGGCCTAGGATTTTGGTCATTGTGTCCCATTGATGTTGCAATGCCTCTTGCAACTACACAAGTAGAATATGCACATGTTCAATCTGAAGCTAATAAATCCATCAATTTTATTGAATGAATTTAGCACATCCATTAGCATGTTCATAATATCTTAGATAAATCCAATACTAAGTACAAATAACATCATGATCAGCATCGGGTGTGATGAGCCTCGATATTGCAACAAGAATGTTGCAACTCTCAAGGCTACTGACTTTAATTATCAACCCAGGGTTCGTACAAACTTAAGAGGTATCGACACTATCTGTGCAACATACAATGTGTCCTTCCTTTGTTATCATGAGAGAAAAGAAATGTTCCCTATTTGCAGGAATGAAAGACTGAATTTAAAAATGCTTGTAAAGTAACATGAAATCCTATATCTACTTATTAACACACTTTGCTTGCAAAAGAACCCTATTTTAACCCTATTTGTCACATGTGATGTTTTAAATAATCTAAGCATGAAATCTGATCTAGATAGTACTAACTTATGTGTGCATGTGTAAAAATAAAAGAACTCGTTTTTTTAATCTTTTTGATTTACAAATGCAAATGCTAATCTTTCCTTGATCTTTGGCATGGGAGACAGGTGTGGAGGAAGAGGCGTACAATGATTTTGATGGCTTGGAGGTCAAGTAGGGGCCTAATCGGAGCTTCAATGATGATTTTTCTCAATTCGAGCTCAAAACATGCTGCTACAGGATTTCCTACAGGATGTACTAATTCTCTTATAGGATCCCCTAGTTCTCCTACAGGATCCCCTGTTTTACTACAAGATGTTACAGATTTAATATACGAAAATATAATTCACTGAATGACCAATAAAATCAAATCCAAATTGGATGGGACAAATTTTTTTATTGACTAGGATGTCTTAGGTCTCAATTCCAAGTGGAATCACTCAAAAAGACCTCTGTTAGCCCATGCTAAAAAATAACAGAAAATTACTGGTCTAAAAATTAGAAATTTGAGAACTAGTGAGCTAGTAAATCCATCAAATGCCTAACCTAATCGAGTGAAAATGCAATGGGGTAAATTTTGTTATTAAAATAGAATGTTTTTGTGATCTAATACAATGGAATCAACTTGATTGAAGCTTGTTAACATGCTCTAAAAAATAGCAAAAAATTTAATGCTAGTTGCCACAAAGGAGTTCCAGAAATGTAGATCTGGGAATAAGAAGACTAATCCAAGTAACTCAATGATTACTATGACCTTCCAAATATTTTCCAATGATGAAATGATGTTTTTGATCCTACAAAAGAACTTACATAAACCATTTAGCCCAATCCTACAACAAGAAATCATTAATAGTAAATGCAGAAGTAGAAAGAAACAAAAACAAGAGATGCATGTGAATAAAAAGTGAAAAGAAGGAAAGAAAATGATACAAAAGGGCTCTAACACTCCTAGGATGGCCAAGCCCAAGGAAACTCAGAGACCTATGGAGGAGAACAAGATTTAGAATCTGAACATAACACCAATCTTCATTATTTTCATCAATAGAATTACGTTCCTGCAAGAAAATACAATGGAGCTACAGAAATACCAATTCTCTACACAAGAACACTAATGAAAATCTCCCCCTATTTGACTTGTTACTTACACAAAATTATTAGGAATCATTCCCCATGAATGGAGGAAGCTTTCCCCACCAAAATCCCTTGATTAGTGGATCTGGTTTCCAATACTAGGAATCTGCATTAAATGGTAGGGAGCACATTCCTAGATTTTCTCAATCATTGGAGTTCCACAATCCATGCCATAATTCCATAATATCTTGTTGATTTATTATCTAATAGTGATCCTCGTGTAGTAGGGAGCAAGTCCCTAAATTATCTCCTCCTCCAAATCTTCATAATCTTCCCAATATTCTCATAATATTCCACAAAATAAATCATGTTAGGCACGAATATGAAATTATTCATAAACCTTCCTAATGAATATATTAAAGTTAAAAATACATTATCTAATGCAAAAAGAGAAGTTTAATGTGTTGAAGGATGGTCATAGGCCTTAATTTAAGTTTAATTTAGAGGCATGGGCCTTAATTTATGTCTATTTTAGAGGACCATCATACCCCCTGCTGAAAGTGTTGCTCATCCTCTAAGAAACTTAGTGGCCTCATTGTGCCTCATTCATGGCCCTAGTGGCCTCGTGCATTCTTGAGTCCTTTCTCTTAAGAATCTTGGCTTTAAGTTCTACAAGGACAAGTCCAAAAATCTATTTGTGCATAGAAAAATCATTGTTTCTTGATACCATTAGCTTGCCTTCTTCCCCTTATTCAAGATGGGTTCTTGAATATTTTTTTCAATTTGGCAAGGTCTTACACATCCTTTTGCTAACCTGCTACTACCTTGTTCCACCATTTAGACACCTCTGAAAGTTTCAAAATGCCTTTTTGGGTTTTAGCACAATTTTTTCCTTTGTTCCTTCTTGTGGCAGCATTCTACCTTCCTGTAGTAGTCATTCCTTCTTCCTTCAAAGTCTTCTAACTGTACGGGAGTGATGAGAAATGATGTAGAGGGTTTGGAGTGCTGTGGTGACTTGGCCTTTGCAAAAATTTCTTCTTTTAACTATTGTCATCATTCCTTGAAATCATCACCCTTCATAATTTGACTTTTAAACATTGCATGAGTGAAGGAGTGAGCTGCAATTAACTAGTTGAAGGTGGCTAAGACTACTAACCCATCCTTATCTTATAAAACCTCATCTCTCATGCATTGACAACAACTTTCTAACTATAATATGCTCAAGAGAAGAGGTCAAGAATATTGCATACATGTACCTACCTGATGGTTGTTGGAGAGACATGCATGCTACTGCTAATTTGATGCTACTGCTAATTTGATGTTGTTATGCTTCTCATGACTCAGGTGCATCTTCTTGACTGCCTTTTTCTTTTTTGTTGATCTTATTTTGTTGATGGGTTGTCTTCTTGTTGATGTGCAGGTGATGGCTTCCTCTATTGCTACTGAGCTCTGGAGGAGTTTCATTGTGCCTGTAGTTATGCTTATCCTCTTTCAATCAATGTGTTGAAGTTTAGGCCTGGAGTCTGCTATTACTTCCAAATAAGTTGTTGTAGCTACCCTTTTTTTTAATGTTTGTGTCCTTTCTCTGTTGGAGGATAAATAGGTATTGGAATGAGTGGAAGGTGTGGTCGTAGAGTGACATGGTCATCATGGGTGTTGGATGAGATGTGGTGAAGTAAATATCCTTTTTTCCTATCCCAAAATAGGCCTGCGTCATAATTTTTCCATCGCACTACCTTTCCTGTAGATCTTCAGAACTTTTCTATAGTACTACAGGAAACTCCTGTAGTAATTCGGGACAGTGTCTTGTAGCAGACTTGTTTTGTCCATATATTCAAAATGGTAGAATGGATTGACCTGAAACTTTATGAGCATGTTTCCATCATCATTATGCACCTCCCCATAATAAAAAAATTGGTCAATGGATGCACCAATCTCGAGAAAAACTAAAAATGGTTGAAGGTGATGGAGGTCGATTTCTTGGAAACGGTGCACTGGAATTTGCTGAAATTTATTGGGCATGTTACCATCATCCATATGGATCTCCACAGGAGACAAACTTTTAAATGGATGCATGGTTCTCAATTTATGGCAAAAATAATTTATGCTCTATGTATTTTTGTTTCCTATAGTAAAACAGAGCCTTCCTATAGTTTTTTAGGACAACAAGCAAACTGAATGGGAAAAGCTTGAGAATGAGGGGTGGATGGTGGAAATAGATGATGGTGATGGATTGGCATGGCCTTGGCCTTGTTAGAACATTTGAGCAAAGGAGGAGAAAGTCAAAATTTGACTTCTTTTGACTAGGTTTGACCTATTTTTTCTTTCTTTGGTGGCAACTTGCTTTTGTTCCTTGTAGATGTTAGAGAGCACCTACATCAGTCAAAGAGATAAATGGAGCAAGGATTTTTTATTTTTTTCCTTTTTTTTTCTTCCAAGCCTACTAGCCGCCTCAATGTGGTTTTCAACTAGTAGGTCTGCCTAGGTGCCTCAAATGAGGTTTTCACCTAGGATCTTTTTTTTCTCTTTTTCTCTTATTTCCCAACCCATTGACCACCTCATGGAGTTTTTCAATCAATGAGCCAATCTAAAGTGCCTCAAAGGAGGTTTTCACCTTAGATTTTTATTCTTTTCTCTTATTTTTCATGTTTTTTTCTACCCTACCCTACTTGAAAAACAAAATCACTTTCAAGTATAAGAATACTTCCAATGGATCCATGTGCACATCAAAATGACACAAAAACTAATGTGTAAGCGTGAAATGTATGCTTTGACATGTACCTGAATTTGAGTGATCAAATGATTTGACTTTGAAAGGATCAAGCATAGTTGAAGAAGAGAGTGATGCTCCATCTTGTTGATTTTCTGGAACCAAACCTCAATATAATTTTGATGTCCTTGGTTTTCTTTCTTATCTGGATCATTCTTCATGTCTTCTTCTACCATGACCTTCAAATCTTCCTCTTTTTGTTGATTTTTCTCTTGAATACATGGAGGATTTGATGCTAACCATGAGGGAGCTCTCTCGATCTCTGATTTTGATGTCTTCTCTTGATCAATTGCATCCCATGATTCTGTGGTATTCTCATTTGAATATTTTTCTTTTGGATGTGATCCATCAATGATATCAAGATAAGATTTTTTTTGCAATACTGTTCCTGAGTTATAGTGAATACCATTGATCTCAAGAGGAGATGTTTGGAAGTGTTGTACCTCAACATTGTAAGTGGGCTAAGCTACTTCAATGTGTGGGTTTTGAAATGGTGGTACAGGTAGTTGAGTGGGAGTGGATATATGAGATGGATGTGGTTGGGGTTATGCTTGTGGTGAAGATGAATGGTAGGGATAACATGGAGTTGGGTATGTAGGATATTGAGGAAAATACTGAGGATATTGTGGGTGGCTCCCATAAGTTCCTTTCCAATCTTGTTGCCAAGATTGGTTTTGGGTTTGAAATGGTCAATGTTGCCAAGGAAAGGGTGTGTTCCAATTAATTTGAGGTGGATGCGCATAAGATTGAAATTGTGAATTAGGCTCTTGCATTATATTAGGTTGAATAGGTTGCTATGGTCCTCTTGGAGTTACATAACATAGCTGCATTGGTAGTTGACTTGCTCCATTGTCCTCTTGGTAAACTTCCTTCAACCTTGGTAA
Source organism: Pinus taeda (assembly GCA_000404065.3). NCBI lineage: Eukaryota > Viridiplantae > Streptophyta > Pinopsida > Pinales > Pinaceae > Pinus > Pinus taeda. Next base: position 316,775 of record APFE030275854.1, on the reverse strand, counting down.
TGATGGAGAATGTTTAACATCATGTGATTTTGCGTGGACAACACAAATATAAACATCTTCTTTTTCTTCATCTTGCATTCTTAACATTTCTACTTGTTTGGTTAGATTGCTAAGAATTCATCTTTTAAAATCATGAAACAAATTTCTAAGTTTAGCTTGACTTACCGATCTTGATGTTGATTTACCTACTCTTGCCCTTCCTCTTGATTAGTGTTTGCATGTTTCACAAATTTCTTCAAATGATAATTGGTATACATCACCTTTACTCGTGAGATCAAGGAGATCAATCCACTCATCCCTAATTGTTCTAAGTAAGAGAGTTTTTAGTGTGTCGGATCCTAAATGTTGTAGTTTTTCCCTCTTAACATTATACATGAACCTCTCTATTATATCTTCTAGACTCTCATCTTCTCTTTGATTCATTATAAATATTTATTCTTTAAGATCATGATCTTTACATTTTTCTAGAAATATCTTTTTCATATCATGCCATGATCTTATTGAATTAGTCCCTAAACTCATGAACCATTTAAGAGCTCTATCCTTCAATGTTGTCAGAAACAATCTCAGTTTTTGAGTTTTTAATAAGTAACCATAAGATCTACAAACAATTTCAAATTCAAAGAGAAAGGTTTCTGGATTCCCTGACCTTAGACTATGAAATTTTGGAAGAAGAGATGGAGGGATGTTCTTCATGTGCACATTGATATCAGTATCTTGAATGGGAAATCCGAGAGGATCTTCCTCAATGTCATCATCTCCATTCATTTCTTCTACATTCTTTGTCATATTATTCTTCTACCTGCAAAAGTGAATGGCGATGTGGCTCTTACTGCACCACGTGATCAAATGGGGGGTGGGTTGGTGTTGGAGATTTTTTGTTTTTATGATTGAATGAAAACTATACTGCAATGCAGTTTTCTACTTTTGAAATTAAATATGCCTAATGCAAATATTTTTTGTTTTTTACACAAAGTAAAAATAAATGAGTCAACTAGGGAAGAAAACAATGCATACTTTGACAACTCCCTGGCAACGACGCCAAAAAGTGATGAGCCTCGGTATTGCAACAATAATGTTGCAACTCCCATGGCTACCGACTTAAGTTATCAACTCAGGGATTGTACAAACTTAAGAGGTATCAACACTGTATGTGTAGCATAAAATGTGTCCTTCCTTTGTTGTCATGAGAGAAAAGAAATGTTGTCTATTTGCAAGAATGAAAGACTGAATTTAAAAATGCTTGTAAAGTGACATGAAATCCTCTATCTACTCATTAACACACTTTGCTTGCAAAAGAACCCTATAGTAACCCTATTTTTCACATGTGATGTTTTAGCTAATCTAAGCATGAAATTTGATCTAGAGAGTACTAACTTATGTGTGCATATGTAAAAATAAAAGAACTCATTTTTTTAATCTTTTTGCTTTATCAATGCAAATGCTAATCTTTCCTTGATCTTTGGCAGGGGAGACAGGCGTGGAGGAAGAGGGATACAATGATTTTGATGGCTTGGAGGTCAAGTAGGGGCCTAACCCCAGCTTCAATGATGATTTTTCTCAATTCGGGCTCAAAACAGGCCGCTACAGGATTTCCTACAGGATGTACTAGTTCTCCTTTAGGATCCCCTAGTTCTCCTATAGGATCCCCTATTTTACTACAGGATGTTACAGATCTAATATACAAAAATATAATTCACTGAATGACCAAGAAAATAAAATCCAAATTGGATGGGACAAATTTTTTTATTGACTAGGATGTCTTAGGTCTCCATTCCAAGTGGAATCACTCAAAAAGACCTCTGTTAACCCATGCTAAAAAATAACAGAAAATTACTAGTCTAAAAATCAAAAATTTGAGAACTTGTGAGCTAGTAAATCCATCAAATACCTAACCTAATCAAGTGAAAATTAAATGGGGTAAATTTTTTTAATAAATAGAATGTTTTTTGGATCTAATACAAGTGGAATCAACTTGATTGAAGCTCGTTAACATGGTCTAAAAAATAGCATAAACTTACTTCTAGTTGCCACAAAGGAGTTCCAGAAATCTAGATTTGGGAATAAGAAGACTAATCCAAGTAGCTCAATGATTACTGTGACCTTCCAAATATTTTCCAAGGATGAAATGATTCTTTTGATCTTGCAAAATAACTTACATCAACCATTTAATCCAATCCTACAACAAGAAATCATTGATACTAAATGCAAAAGTACAAAGAAACAAAAACAAGAGATGCATGTGAATAAGAAGTGAATAGAAGGAAAGAAAATGATACAAAAGGGCTCTGAGGCTCTTGGGATGGCCAAGCCCAAGGAAAAAATCAGAGACCTATGGAGGAGAACAATATTTAGAAGTTGAACACGACATCAATCTTCATTATTTTCATCAATACAATTACATCCCTGCAAGAAAATACAATGGAGCTGCAGAAATACGAGTTCTCGCCACAATAACACTAATGAAAATCTCCTCCTAGAGGAAAATTCAACTTGGTACTTATACAAAATGATTAGGAATCATTCCCAATGAATGGAGGAAGTTTTCCACACCAAAATCCCTTGATCAGTGGATCTGGTTCCCAATACTAGGAATGCAACTCTCCATAAGAACACTAATGAAAATATCCTCCTAGAGGAAAAATTGACTTGGTACTTATAAAAAATGATTAGGAATCATTCCCCATGAATGGAGGAAGCTTTCCCCAACAAAATCCCTTGATCAGTGGATCTAATTCCCAATACTAGGAATCTGCATTAAATGGTAGGGAACACATTCCTAGATTTTCTAAATCATTGGTGTTCCACAATTTGTGCCATAATTCCATAATATCTTGTTGATTTATTATTTAATATTGATCCTCATGTAGTAGGGAGCAAGTCCCTAAATTATCTCCTCCTCCAAATCTTCACAATTTTCCCAATATTCTCATAATATCCCACAAAAATAAATAATATTAGGCACAAATATGCAATTATTCATAAGCCTTCCTAATGAATATATTAAAGTTAAAAATACATTATCTAATGAAAAAAGAGAAGTTTAATGTGTTGAAGGATGTTCATAGGCCTTAATTTATGTTTAATTTAGAGGCATGGGCCTTAATATTTGTCTAATTTAGAGGCCCATTAGGGTGCCACATAAGTTTCAAGCGAGTGACAAGGTTTGGTTGCATTTGCAGAAGGAACGCCTTTCCGAAGCGCATCATAAGAATTGACCACTCTTATGTGGGCCTTACGCCATAACCAAGGATGTGGGTGGAAATGCTTTCGAGCAATGTATCCCCAATTCTTTTTCCTCCACCCAGTATTAAATGTGGATTGTCTTTGCATATACTTTCTGCCATTATTGGACACGTCAGACATTATCGAGCAGCTGACACCAACATAGCTCAAACAAGATTGCATTGAAAATGCCACAACTGATAATATGATGTACGCATAGATTAATAACATTCACCAACAGAATATCTAGTTGTATCGGGATGTCAAAGTTGGTCAGCTCCTATATCAAGGCAAGTGGCTTGCTAGGAACCAAGTTTAGGAGAAGTTTCCCCATCTCATGGAGGCACTAAACGCAATGAGTACCATTGCTTCCTAAGGGGTGAGGATAGATCTAGGTGTATATTAGTGGCCACCAGCCTATTCTAGTTAGACCCCCACCACTATTTCCTATTAGTTTCTATTAAACAGACATGGTGAACGAGAGAGAATATGAAAGATAAAGCTTGCATTACATTTTTATTAACAATAGATGTACATTTATAGTACAATATGGTGATCGTTGGGATTCACATCCCAAGGTCCCTTGGACTACTTAGTCTATTCGGCTTCCA
>APFE030275854.1:266265-308153 GCA_000404065.3 Pinus taeda | reverse complement strand
CATGGACCAATACCATGGGCCAAAACCATAACAAACCAATACCATCAACTCAATACTAGGGATCAACACGTCTATCGAGATGCCATGGTCCAAAAACCATAGGTTCAAATTGCAAGGACTAGCTACCATGGACCAAAGGTAAGTTTTCCCACATGAAATAAACTTTTCTCTGCATAAAATTCATCATATTGAGAGCCATGCCATGGGTGTTGCCATCAAGTACAACATCTGTAACATATAACCATACCAGAAACATAATGCCAACAAAAAGGACATAATCCTATGGATTTTGGTAATTTTGGTGTTAGAGTTTACTAACAATAATGGTTGCAGGTAAGGATCATGACTTTTGCAAAAGATGGAACAATAGTTTTCTAAACTAACATCTTTTGTAGTGAACAAAGATGGATTATAATTAATATCATTACATGAATGAATTCAATATGTATAATTATTATTACATACTCTCACTCTGGGATCAAGATTTAAATATCTTTATAAAATTGACGGAAGACCTGTCCATGCATTGACTCATGATATGTAATCATCAATATAAACTATGGAACCAAAATTTCATTCATCTTCACTATTAAGCATTATCTCATGTGAGAAAGATAGTTTTCGAAATACCTAAGATTAGAGTGAATCATGATGGAGTTTGCCAAGTGGTGTTCAAGAATATGCATTTCTTCTTCCAATGACATGTATCTGATGGACAATGGTAACTTATAGAGGTCGGATCAAGAGGGAGCTAAGAAATTCCTTCAATCCTTATTAAAAAAAAAAAAAATTGTTTTTTCAAGTTTTATGATGTTTAGTTGTGTCACTACTCTTGTTTAGATTTATCTTTATAGATCACTGATTATTCTTCCTGCATGAGTATTTGAATGACTCTTTTACTAACTTATTGATGAGGATGCGATCAAGAAAAACAAATTTTGAAGATCATTAGGGTGCAAAATAGTGCATGTAGAGTAAACTCCAAGAGGAAGTTGGTGCAAGGATAATGAAAGAGCAAATCTTACATCTAGAAAATAAATAAAGACATGCCTCATCACTAGGTGTACTTTCATTATGTTTATTTACTTTGCCATTATTTCTCTTGCTCTTATTTTGATATCAATGGGTACATTTTATGAATGTGAGAGCCAAGTCCTCTATATTGAGATTGAGGAAGATGTTGATCCATACCATGATTTAAGTGGCACATGAAATGGAAAAGAGATCAAGACTTCTGCAAGGAAGCTAGAATCAAGAAAAATACCACAGTGACATATACCCTAGAATAAAATGGGCACTTATGGATATTTGATTTCCCTGTCTACTTTCATGTGCCAAAGGAAAACAGTAGCAAGCTAGAAGATTTGGGTAAGAAAGGTATGATTGTTGGTTATTGTGAAAATTCTAAAGCTTACAAAATATATCTACCTAAACAAAAGACCATAGGGTTTAGCAGAGATATCACATTTGATGAAGATGCAACTCTTTGAAAATCCATATACACTCCTCCTCCTGCTAATGTTGTAAGACAAGATGATGCCTTCGATGCATAAGAAGATCCCAAGCTTGAGCATGATCTTGCTAATGAATTGATGGATCCCATGGACTCCTTGGATCCTTCTCCATGTGCTAGAAAGAGACAATTATGGCTTCATGACACTTACAGGCTATTGATAGACATGATGATCCCTAAGGAAACTTCAAAGAAAGAAAGAAACCATGTTGGTTCCAAGGATATGTTGTAGGAATTAGCAACATTATTTAAGTTGAATCATGCACTTTTGAAGAAGTAGTGAAATATCAAGTGTGGAAATATGCAAATGGTTGAAGAATATGAGTCCAACATTCATAATGATGTATAGGAAGTGGTTCCAAGACCATAAGGTATATCTATTGTGCCTTATAAATGGATGTATAAAATTAAACATGGTGTTGATGGGAACATTTAAAAATATATAGCCATATTTATGGCCAGAGGTTTCTCTTAGAAAGAGGGAATATACTATGATGAAACCTTTGCACATGTTGCTCGATATACAACCATAAGATCTATTGTGGCTCTAGCTACTAGCCAAGGATGGTCTCTTCACCAAATGGGTGTGAAGACTACTTTTCTACATGACTTCCTCAAGGAAGAAGTATTTTTGGAGCAACCACAAGGTTTTCAAGTACATGACCAGAAAACTCATGTGTGCAAACTAAATAAAGCCCTCTATGGTTTGAAGCAAGCTCCAAGAGCTTGGTATGCCCGCATTGATATAGCTTCATGAGGAAGATTGGTTTTACCATAAGTAATTTTGATCCAAATATTTACTTCAAGATAGTCCAAGGTATGCCTTTTGATTTGGTATTATATGCTCATTATTTTTTTATGATCGTTGGTGAACCTCTTATCCTCCATTGTAAGAGGGAGTTAGCGTCTGAATTTGAAATGAAATATCCTCATTTAATGCACTAAATTTTGGGTCTTGAAGTATGGAAAAAACGATGGGGGATTTTCCTTTCTCAAGGAAAATATGTTGCCAAGCTGCTAGAAATATTTGGTTTGACAGAATGTAAATGCATGAATACTCCAATGGAGATGAACTTCAAGAAGTTGTGTGGTAAAGTTGCAGGTCTTGATTCGGAAAATCATTTTGAGTATCGAAAATTGATTGGGGCATTGACATTCTTAGTGAACACTAGACCTAAAATATGTTTTTTTAGTCAATACTCTAAGCCAATATACAATTAATCCATCACATGCACACTAGATTGTTGCAAAGCATGTGTCGAGATACTTGCATGGGACCATCCATCTTGGATTGAGATATGCTTCTAAAAATGTAAGACTTCATGGATATACTGATATTGATTGGGCTGGTAACTCTGTTAATAGAAAGAGCACTTCTAGATGTTGCTTTAGCTTGGGATCTGCCATGATCTCTTGGATGAGAAAAAAACAAGTCTTCTACACTGAGTACAACTCAACAACATACATTGCTACTAGCATGGCTAGTTATGAGGCAGTTTGGTTGAGAATTTTTTTTGGGGAACTACTTGAGAAATTTCCAAACATAATAATTATATATTGTGATAATAAGAGTGGGACTCGTCCTGCATAAAATCTTGTGTTCCATGAAAAACCAAGCACATTGAGATCAAATATCACTCTATTCAATATATGGTGTAGAGAGGTGTAGTGAGGCTCCATCATATTACGAATGATGATCAGTTAACTCACATTCCTACCAAGACTTTATTGAAAGCAAAGTTCTTATTTTTTAGAGAGTAGCTTAGACTTAAGGTCATGACCCTTACAAGAAGTGGCCACAGCTAGTCGAGAAAATTAAGTTTCCTTCCTCCCTATTAGAGCTCACAAGATTAGGGAATGATGTTGGAAAGCTCATAAAGATGAGGTATCCCTTATAGAGTGTGTGCCACAAGAGTGGGCCTTAGTATTCATCTGATCCATAGTATGGGATGTGGAAAGAGCCACTTATTTGGCCAATAGCTGTAGTGAGACTTGTCTAGAATGCCGGTGTTCCACCACTTGACATTTAATGAAACAAGTTGGTTGCGTCAGATACTTGTCATATGTTGACAAGTGGATCCCCCAAGCAGTGTTGAACCTTGGATGTGTGACATCCTTGCCATGTGTTGACAAGTGTATCAACCCAAGAAGAGATGAGACTTGGTTGTTCAAGATCCTTGTCATGTGTTGACAAGTGGATCCCCCCAAGCAGAGATGAGACTTGGTTGTGCAAGATCATTGTCATGTGTTGACAAGTGGATCCCCCCAAGCAGAGATGAGACTTAGTTGTGTGACATCCTTGTCATGCGTTGAAAATTGGATCCCCTCAAGTAGAGATGAGACTTGGTTGTGTAAGATCATTATCATATGTTGGTAAATGGAAATCCCCCTAACTGATTATAGGGTGATAGATTAATGTCCCCTATTTTTTATGGATATACGGTGGTAGCCAAATCTCCCCTATAATGATTCTTCTTCATTAGAGTGAGACATCATTGTTCCAGATGACACATAGTAGAGATGACCAAAGATGAGCAGAGAAAGCAGAGATCTTTTGTTGCAGAAAGAAATTCCTCCCTGATGATTCGAAGTGTTGAAATTTTGGTAGCTCAAGGATGAATTTATAAAAATAGAAAGTCTAAAAGTAGAAATTCTAAAAATGAAGTCTCAAGTATGACTTTCCACAAATAGTAAATCACCTTGCATTAATTGGTAATCAAGTATTGTTGCTGGAAAATACCTTTTTATCATCAATCAATACTAATAGTTCAATTTTGACTTAATCATAAATATTATCATAAATATTAATATTCTTATTCTTATGTTACTATTATATTATTATTAAAAATAAATTCAAGTGTGTTAGTCACGGCTCTCAATAATGTTATCTTACACCCTCATTAATTCTCTTACACTCTCTTACTCCCATTAAAAGAGTTGTCATAAAATATTCCTCTTACAAGGAATGACATGCAATATTTATCTTACACACTCATTAAAGGCACATCATAAAAGATTCTTCTCACCCTCTCCTCTAAGGCACGTGTCACCTCTCCATAATGGAATTTGAATTGTCTCTCCTTAATGGCATGAGTTACTCTTCCCTAAATGGAAAATGTAACTCCTCTCCAAGCATGTGTATTGCTACCCCTTGATGTCAATAATTCATTGCTACTCCTATATATGTGTGTCTCATATTGTCTCACCTCACTTAATTGTGCATTGTGAATTTGAACTTGAGAGAGACTTGGAGAGACTTGAAGGAGATTGTGAGAGAGAGAGAGACTTGGAGAGTAAGATCAGAACTTGGTGAACCAAGGTTCATTATGCATTTTCTTCAATTGTTGCTACCAGTGATCTTCATGCTACAACTTGTGTAGATTTGGGTGAACTTTCTCATTCTCTTGATTTCTCATTTTACTTTGCATCTCTATTGAACTATTGATAACTAATAGAAGATTCAGAATCTCGTTGGGTTTTTCCCTGGTCATTGGATCCAAATTCTTTGTGTCTCATTTTGTTCTTTGTTATCTTCTATTGTGCATATGATTTATATGGTTTTTGTAATATCTACAATTTCTAAACTAACACTGCGGCTTAAAGAAGTTTTGTAATAAGTGATTGTTACAAAAGAGAACATCAAAATTTCAACAAGAATTAACGAACATTGTGAAAATATTAACTATATAGGTATTTAGAACCCATTATTGCTAAACATTTAAACAAAACTAAGCACCACATTTTCATTAACATGTAAGATTCTTACTTTTCAAAAAAAAACATTTACAATAGATACTAGAAAAGGAATAATTATAACTAAACATATAAAATGGACAATTCGGTGTTGGTGTTGGAATTAATACGAATATTCTGATATTGCTTAGATATGGCAACATCCAAATGAACATAGCTCCAATACAATATAAAACATCACACACAGCTTGCATAGTTCTTTACCCTTATAAATAACTTATGATAGATGCTAACCATAACCACTAGTGTTTCTAATATTAATGACTCGATCATATTACATTATTGAATAAAGTATTTAGTAGGCCTTATTTAATGAGACATTACTATTGAGTATATATAGTAAGTACTTAATGGGACTTCTTTAAAGAGATTACATCACATTATTAAGTAGACACAACAACTATGTGGGTCTTCTTTAATGAGGCTACATGACATTATTGAGTACTCACTCCAACTACTTAAATGGAATACTCTAATGAGGATTTCCAACCAAAGAATTTTTGAGATAAAAGTGGGCCTCAAACCAAAAAATTATTACTATCAACATCAACTTTGAGACAACCAATAATATTTAACATGATGGTGTCAATGGTAAAAGTAATTAATGTTGGAGGGGAAAGAAGAAAAACTAATTTTTTGAATCATATTTTTTTGACTTATCTCCTTATGGGTTTACTCAAATTTCAATTGTAATTAGGTTGGGACTTGAATATATCTCCATCTTAAAAAACTAATTCCCCAAGGCTAGATATTGAGAATCTACCATAAGATCTTAACTAGTTCACATATGGCATCTTCCAGTTGCATACACTTCCACTATTTGGAAACTTCATATATAACATGCTGGTGTAGGTGATGCTCACTTTATTTATATGGTCGTTGACTATAGCAAAATGGAACCTTGTTTTTCTAGCCTTGCTAGAATCATCTAAACTTAGGTATTTTTCTTAACCATTGGTTTCAAGCAGGGAACATGAAAGTCATGTTCGATCTTGGAGTGGGTAGGAAAATTAATTTGTAAGTGACTTGGATGATCATTTTGAGTACCTAATAATTCCCATAAAAAATAGGTGCAAGCTTTTACATGCTATTTCAATTGAGATAATTATATTTGTATGGTTGTAGATGAAGAAAAATGACCTAGAATTGATGATCATAAAATTTTTCATCTATTTTGGTACTTTCTTGTGGGATGGTGGTGGTATAATGGAGAGAAATTAGAGTTGTTGAATTTTAGGGCCCGTTCTAGAGGAATATCCAGAATTAGATATTTTTGGTCTAGAACCTTCTAAATCTTGTTTGAGACCTTAACTGGCTATGTTTGGGGTCAAAATTTTGGAACCATTTCTCCCAACTTCTCAACATTGTTTGACACTTTGAAATCTTTAAAACAACATGAATGTCACCTCAATCAAAGTTCATATTCAAAACTTATGTCTCTTGTAAATTGAATTACCTTGTTGATCACCATGGTAGTAAGTGGATTCCATGTTTGGTTCCACTACTAAAAAATATGGAGCTAGTCACATGTGGATTTTTAAGATTATTCTAAAGGCCCATAAACCATAACAATAATTGGGGTTGAAGGCATGCAAAATTCAAACCATAAACCTAGATTAATATTAGGCTATGTTAAATACTAGGTTGTTAGGAAATGTAGGGATTCCATTCTTAGTATATTAAGTATTATTCCATAGGAGAGTAGAGCATTGAGAGGGGGATATTAAGACAAATTAGAGAGATAAGGAGACAAAGGAGATCATATAGAACTATCTGGGTCACAATTTCCATGGCATCTCCATAGTGAGAGACCCTTTCATTGTACTCATATTTCATAATTGAGAAGAAAAGAGTAGAGCATAGGCTTCACCTTCTAGCTAGGTTTTTCCCATACTAGGTTTTCCTTGGGTATATATTGTGTTAATTGCGTGCATGACATGTGATTACTTTTCTCTTTCATTTGAGTTTTTAGCTTATTTAGTTAATTTTATGTGTTTATAAATATTATGTCTAAAATAATTAGTAGAATACTGCATTATAAAGGAATTTTAAAACATTATAAAGTTTGTTGTGAAAAATTGTTCTAACAGAATATCCATGAAAGTTTATAAATCATGTTAGCATCAGAGTAATTTTTTTTTTTTGGAGTTTTGCGGGAAGTTGGAGGATCCAAGAATTAGGTTAAAGTATGAAAATCCTAGCCCTAGAAAATTATTATAGTAACACTCCATGAAATGAGTTGGAGGGAATATTTTGAAAGCTAAAATCATAAGTGTTTGAAATATCTTGCCACGTTGGCATACTCATAGTAGTTATAAAGAGTATGTTTAGAATGTAGGGAAGTGCAGTAGCTCTAACGCAAAATATGGTCTAGACAATAAATCTAAAGATATGAAGACCCAAAAAAAGGAGTTGAACAAGTGCTAGAGAAAGAGAGATCAAGTTCTCAGTAGTTTCATCACTTTTTATTAGTCTCTTTTTAGAGTGGAAGAAAAAGTGTATATAAAGCCCTACGAAGCTAAAATTGGTGTTATTAAGTTAAATTAATGGTCACAATAGTTGTAATTTTATTTTATTTTCTGTAATAGAGAATAAGAGAAAATTTGTTTTATTTTCCCAATTGATGTTAAAGGGTCATGGCAAAAAATTGATCGATCAAAGATCTCTTTGGTAATTTCTAACTATGTGAAGAAATTGGTATATTATACCAAGAAGTTTGTATTGATTTGTCTAAGAGAGAATTGATTAGGATTTAATGAATTACCAAAAGTAAAGGCAATCTTTGAGGGATGTACCAAATAGTAGAAACAATAACTAGATGGGATTTTGCAAGAGTATAGAGAAGTGTTTCAAGAGCTTAAATGGTTAACACTTAAGAGGGGAGTGGAGCATGAGATACACTTGTTTCCTAAATATTGTTTTCAAATAGTTGATTGTACAAGCAATCCATCTTTGAAGTAAATTGAGTGAAGAAATAATTGTAACAATGACTAGAGTCGAGAGATATTCCACCAAGTACCTTACCTTGTGGGTCACCTATCATCATGTTAATTAATAAATGTTAGAATTAGAAAATTTGTGTCAATGATAGAGCTTTGAAAAAGATCACCCTAAATGATATCCTTTGTCTTTGATGACATGTTGTACCTATTGGAGCATACTAAGTACTTCACCAAGTTGGAGCTAAAATCAAGATACCACTAAGTACAAATGAATGAAGAAGACACCTAGAAGATTGGATTCAAGATAAGGCAAGGTCTATATGAATGGTTGGTAATTCCCTTTGGTCTATGTAATGCACCAACCATACTTATGCATTTTACAAATGATGTATTGCAACACTTTTTAAATTCGTTTGTAACAATGTATATAGATGGTATATTGGTTTATAGTTCTACTTAGGAAGATCATATCTCATATGTCATGCAGGTGTTATAGAAATTAAAAAATCATATTCTATTGGACTTCAAAATAGGATCAAGGACTTCTAAGGGTTTTATGATTACATTCATTCCATATTAGAAAGAGAAGGAATCAAGAGTAAATACCATGCTCCATTGAGAATGGGGTTAACAAAGGGAATTTATCAACAAAGGGTGAGTGTACTTAGGATGCTATATTTGTGTCTATTTGTTTCCTGAAATAGAGTTGTTGATTGATGCCAAAGTGCTTTTGATAATGGGAATTGGTTAAATAAGTGCTCAAGGTCCTCTAGGTTGATGGGATAGAGAAAATAGATAAAGGGTCCCTCAAATCCTCTAAAGACAAATTTATCCCATGTTAGCATTTATTATGGGCTAGCAGCGAAAGAAAATGAGAAACATTTGATCAAAGGGTTTGTTTCTAGAGTTTAGCCCAAATTCACTACCTAGGGAGTTGTGTATGATTCACCTCAATGCAATAGGATTCTTTAATGGAAAAAGTAACCTTTGGGTGATATCCCCAATGAAGTTTGTCTCAGTTTTTTGAGATAGAGATATTGTACTACTACAGAAAATCCCAAGACCTAGCCCAATTTATGTGGTTCTAAAGTTAATTCCATAACTCTAACAATTTTCATTTTCTCCATCAGGTCTCTTTAGATGTTACATGTGAGAAATTTGTCGTAAGGAGATGTTGTCTTAATTGTGTGATGGTGCAAATATCTTGAAGCTCATTTGGATTTTCCATTTTAGGGAACTAATCCTTGAGTAATCCCATAATAATGTAATTTCACCATTTTTTGATCTCCCTAAAACAATTTTCCTAGACAAGATGCTTGCCACTAGATGGTAAGTTCCAAATTGACAATCCAAGTTGGAATTGTGACATTCAAACTCACATTTGCATTGAAATGTGTCTACTATACTTATTGTTCCATATTTGGTGGAAGTTCTTTACCTTGTTGTAGCCATTACTACCATATTTTAACCTCCATGATAATATTGAGAATCTCCAAATCTTGGAGGCCAAGTCCACCTTATGCCCTAGCAAGACAATTTTTTTCCCATGCGATGAGGGCTCACTTCCTTTTTTTTTGCTTCTCCCTAAAGAAAATAATGTTAAAGTCTACAAATCTGATGGAGAATACCTTTAAGAGTAGCAAAAATAGAGAAGAGGTAAAAGAGAAGAACTTGAACGACCAATTTTAAGAGCACCAACTACCTTGTGATGTTAAGAGAATGGAATGCCCAACTATATAGCTTATTGTTTATATTCTAGAGGATGTTAGCCTAGGGCTTAGTCTTAATATAGTTAGCGAGAAGGGGAGCACCTACATATTTAGAAGGTAGGTTAGAATTCTGTTGTAGCGACTACAACCACCCTCAAAAAATTTTCCTTAGCTTCGTTTTGGAGCCTCCCTACCAACCTTTCACAACACCTTGTCTTGCTTCATCAAGTACACAAGCTTCAATGTTTTTATTACACAAAGACAACTTGTCGATCAAAGCTTGATGCATTCCCCTCACAAGTCGATCACCTGGAATTTATCTGACTGCAAGTTGAGCAAATCCCCTAAGAAATTGCACAATTCTTGAGGAATACCAACCTTCCCTTTAGAAATTGTGCAATCCTGCCAGTCAGGCTTCACCCAGAAAACTGTACAGTCCTTCCCAACAGGTCTACTTAGCCCAGGAATTGCGCAATCCTGGGCAATAGTCGGATGCTCTACCAAGAAATTTCATAAATCTCCTAGGTAGCTAGCCCAGCTCCCATCCAGAAATGCGCATTGTCTCCCAAGAATTGAGAAGCCTCATGCATGAGCAGTTGGGTTGAACAATTCGACCTGGGACCAAGGAAACTTGAATTACATGCATGACTTTCTTTTTCCTGGAATAGAAAAAGGAAACATGCAAAAAACATCCCATGATTCAGGCAGCTATTTTTAGCAAATGGAGGTTACATGCAAAGTTCATTTTAGAACCTTTCCTCCAAGTGTCACTTTTTCCTAGATTTTTGGTATGCGCATCATGAGCTCAAACTTATTTATTCGACGCATCAAAGCTCATTATTTCATATCGATCTTGGAGCTCTGACATCACACATCACGTCCAAGACTCTTTGACACATCTGCCTCAACTATTCATGGTAAGTGGTCTCAACTTGTCTTTTTCAGCATTTCTATCGCTTTTTGTGTTTTCACTTGTGTGAGTGTTGTTTTCTTGAGTTATTTGAATGCTTGCTATCATTTACATGCATACTAGCTTGTACTAGCACCATTTTATTTTTTGTTGCTATCTCACTGTTGTTGCATGCATGAAACTGTTTTGCACAAGGGATCGCCGATTCAGAGACATTCTTCACCCACATGCATGTTGATCTGTTTACTGAATCTTTCATTTGATGTTTGCATGCATGATCACTTACTTATGCTTTCACTTAGTGTCACCATGAATTCACTTTTATATTTGCTTTCAATTGCCTGTCAGCGAGTTTGGTTAGCCTTGGCCAGGACCCTACCTCATCGAGACAACATTGCAAAATCCGGGGAAGGAAGGCTTTGTATTCCTCTCTAGAAATGCACATTTCTACCTAGGTACCATCCTCTAGGACTTCTTTTCTCATTTCTGGACATGATACACTGGATCATCTCACACACTGATCCTGAGATGATCACTCTGAGCAGTGTCAACAGGAATAAGCTTTCCACCTTCTGGGCATAGGATTATGATTGGATGTATCATATGTCGAAGCTTGTTACTATCACGGAGACTCCTTTCAGCTTACCCAACAACAGTACCAACTTCAGAGACATTCTAAACAACTGGGTAAAGGAGACGACTAGATTCAGAATGATGCCCAACTAGATCTATAAGACAAAGATACTGCAGAAGAAATATAAATACTCGGTCATATTTGCATGTTGATTATGTGGCCAACAAAGCATGGAAACCTTCCCACAGATTTGGGTAATCGCGCTGGACCAACTGGCCAAAGAGGGTAAACCATGCAACCGGTCTGGCATGTTGGCTCATCAGCTGAAGGAACAAGTAACGAAGGCTCGAAAGTCACCCGGAGGTATGAAAGTAGAGATCTACATGTCCGCCTACATCTTATACACAATCTATGTCCGACAGAAATTCCTAGGCTTGGAGTGGGCACGGTCACCAGCGGAAACTGTTGTGAACACATATTATAAATTGTTGTCTAAATGTAGCTTTAGAGGAGTAATCACACGACTATCCAATCATTTTTTCACCCCAATCTACAAGATGATATTTGAATAGGATCCACCTTGCATGTCGAAGGAAGTAATGGAGGCACTAATAGACATTGTTGATCGATATGACTCATTGTCCAGCACCTTCATACAAATGTTCAGCTCGAAGAAACTTCTGCATGTTCTACTGAAGTTTGCCTTGGACATACTTGTCATGCAGGAAGTAGCATATCACATTTTGGCAGGATTGACAACTAGATTGCACCAGAAGAAGATGGCACCTTGGCCTGCTCTTCCATTGCGGATTGGGTTATACGATATCTAGAGTTTCAATCAAGTGGATGTTGAGGCATAACTGACGATGAAGAATCCATTTGACCTCCAAAGTTACAATTCGTATGACCCACATTGCATTGTGAAAGATCATTGCATGAGAGTACAATTCAACTGGATCCACAGGGCATGTCATTGGGTAGAGGAGGACCCATGGAGATACTGTTAGAACTTCTCCAGACTCAATGAACTGTTCAGCTTCTCTATGGAGTGGTTAGCGAGGCAACGTGAAGTAGCATCTCGGAGAGCACCAACACTAGCAACAGTAGCAATAGAGGCAAGCATACTAGTGCGCGACAAAGGCAAGAATAAGATTGTCAGTCGCATGGAGGAAAACTAAAGCTGCAAGTTCTGAGAAGATCCATTGGTAGAGAAAGAAGCTATGGCTATAGAGGAGAAGAGGCAACATTGTGACAAGCGAATCATGCAAAGGCAGAGGGAGAAGAGAAGGATGGAGGAAGTAGAGAAGGAGTTGCATGAGCTAAAGGAGCAACTCCAAAAGGAACAAGAGCCACAAGAGGGAAGTGCAGTAGCAACAGGTATAGCAGGGGGTGCAACATGTGCAAACATATGAAACAACGCCCGTACATGTAGTGGGTTCATCAGAACAACTGGCATCAAGAAAATAGGGTGAACCATTGTAGGAGGAGGACTTCGCTCATGAGATAGAACAAACACTTCAACAGTTGGATATGAATATGGAGCAACGTGAATAGAGAAATGATATTGACCTTATGCCTCATCACCAAGAGGTCGACTTACTTGCTTCGCCGCATCCAGATGATGAGTAAGTCTCAAGTGACAAAGGAGGCACCAAGATGCTAGGAGATTAGCCAGAAGAAGAGATGCACAACATATCATTCGACGAGTCTCAACATATAGTTGTGCAGTCTAGTAGAGTGTCGACTCTGGATGATGATACATCTCCTGTGCAAGTTGAGGAATGGGTGATCATGTCTGACGTGAGCAAACATCCACAGGCTTGGCTAATGCAACTAGAGTGTGTGCTAAACCTACTAGTTCAAGTGTTCGCTTTGTGATAGCTGAAAATGAGCAAATGGCTAAGGAGGAGAGTTCGTGACAATGTTCGCTCGAGCTGAAATGAAGGAGGAAATACTAGATGAATTATTGTCCCTTGACACAGTTATGCGAGTGTTGTACTCCAAGTTTGGCAACATGCATAAGGCAGTCATCCATCGCAACAGATGGTAGCAAAAATGTGCTAGAAGAGCACGTACCTTGACAAACTTACATGATGTTGTTGATTACATGCAAGCATGGATGATGAGATACAAGGGAGCCCCGCTTCACTTGCCTAAGATGATGAAGGCCAGTGCGGTCGAGTTGAAGGCACATATCCGGAGTCAGATTTGGAACTATGAAGATCTCCCATAACTCATCACTAGTATACATGCTTCCCATGCATGTGTTTTCAAGAGTATGGATGTTGTGGTGTGTGCACATGTGATCCCATCTATTGGGAATCTCACCCAGGCGAAGACAAAGGCACAAGTCTGACTACAGCTTGACTCGAACTTTGATGAGTTGATGTGTATTGCCACTATCCTAGATTTTCCCATCAGTGCAGACATCATGAAAAAGTATGTTGTTGGTCCAGCTACATTGAGGATAATGATGTGCATGCTTACGGACGAGTTGGAAAGAGGAGCCCGAGCAGTGTACCCGGATGCTATGGAGGCAAGAGTCAGGTTCCAGAAAGATGTCACCCTGGAGCACACAGACACCATCACATACTACCGATCTTGGAATCAGTATGTTACTATTGATCAGTGCGAGGATGTTGAGGAGTTGGAATTCCATGGTTGTCTAAGTTGTAGTGATGTCTAGCATGGTTTGCTCAAGCCATTTGTCTCACATGGGTACATGTGCATTGTAATGTAACGTCATGTCAAGTGTAAGTCAAGTGTTGATAGTTGGATGTAACAGTCATAGAGTAGATGAAAAGTCATGAGGGTAGTTGAACTGTCACAAAGGGTAATGTCAAGGGTCACCCCACCCTTTGCTATAAATAGACCCTCATAACTCATTATATAGGCTTTCCGTCAGCCAAGCTTCTGATAAGACTATCTTGGAGAGAGCTTGGAAAATTTTGTAATGAGCCTTGGCTTCTCCATTGCATTGAGCTAGTACATCTCTTTGGAGGAGAAAGTGGTTGTGGCTGCAATGTTCCACTATCAGAACTAGTGGTTGGACATGGTTGTATTGTATGACTGGAACTTACACTTCTTAATATAGCAAGAGCCAACATGTTTCATACATATGTTGTATTGTATTGTATGCTATTTGGTTTACTCTAAATGATATATGTATTGGTTTGCTTACACATTCATATATAGCTATCTGTGTATGTGTGTATGTATGAATCTTTCTGAAATGTGCTATTGTTTTAACCATCACCTTGGATTTCTTGTTGAATTTCCTTGCATGTTGCGATGTATATTTGCTCGTGTGTTCCATTCTTAACTACGTGCTATCACAGGTTTCCAAGGGGCGCACTCATCTCAAACCCTGTGTGTTAGAACCTCTCATGCACCTTCTTTGGCTCGCTGCTACTGTCACACCCTTTCTACCAACAGACTTATCTTACTTTCCTCTATGGGAAATCGTAGTCAAGGCATTACCATACGACCCACTACTGGGACTCCTACACCAAACGGTCTAAGGTTTAATTGGGACTTCTTACCACAGAGATCCCCTGACATGTTGGTGTGTCCAGCACTGTCAACATTTTTGGCCCTAGAAGGAGGGCCATATGACAAGCTGTGTCCTCTCATTCTGTTTTGAACCTTTGCATGTCTAACATGAATTCTTGCACTCTTCTCCCTCCAATTTGTTTTCGAATCATGAAGATGTCACCACCACGAGGGAGTTCTTTGATCTCTTGTATACTTAGAATTATGATGGTGAAGGCGAAGTTGCCTGGCCTAATTACTTACATGACTTTATTTCGATGCTACATGAGGAAGATGGATGTTGTGATGAACAAGCCAGTTTGTTGCTTGCATACACACTTTGCGAATCTCCACTTTGATGGATGTGCAGCCTACTGGCTGATAACGTGCACTCACATGAGCACTTATGTTATCTCATTGAAGACAATTTCTATCATTTTGATCCAGACCATCTTGACCAAAAACTATTACAACAATGAAAGGCTTCGCATGAATCGACTATGGATTTTTGGCAGCGCTTCCATGATTTGTATTTTCAAGCTCCAAAGAGCCAGATGAAGTTTTTGTGTTAAGAAATCTGCTAGGGATCGATTCGAGTATTGTGTTAAGAAATCTGCTTGTCCCAAGAAGAAGTTTGAAATCAAGCCTCGCTCAGTATTCTTCAGCGATGGAGTTGCTCAATCCCAGATAAATGTGGTCATTATCACAAGGGACTGTCTGCCATCCCCTCATCAAACATCTCTACTACTCCAGAGTGATGTTGAGGATCATCCTCACACACCTTCTTACCTATCACATCCTCCCAACATCACTTCTCCTAATTTTCGCACAGATTTGGTTGTGAGTCCATCGAGTTGTCACATGCATCTTGTTCCACAACCTCTGTCTTTGCACTCGACTGTTCCTCAGGATGATTGATGACAACAAAGTTGATAATACCCACATTATGCAAATAAAATTCCATGTCATAGGTCGCAGGCCTTAATCACTTGATCCATGGTGAAAACCTTCTCAAATAAAGGGTTAAGGCCCCTTAACTAAATCTCATGCAGAACCGTTTATTTGACTATTCAATAGTCGAATGTTCAGTCAACCTTTCCAAAGGAAAGGTTGTTTTAAGCCAGAAATTCCGCAACTTTACATGCCAACTCATCATCTATCACAATCATGGAGATTCAAAGGACTCTTAAGAATATAGCATTTAGAAATCCCAATTTGCGATATGTGGTTGCTCTTTCTGCCATTCCATGACCTTGCACATTTACCGATGCTCATCTTTATCGCATTCATCCACCACCGTTGATTTCACTCCATTAGATCAATGGTTGTCGCATTGTATCACCACTTAAACCCATTCATTGGTCGTAACTCAAATCGCTTAACTCGCATTAATAAACGTCTTAGGTCCACTTAAGCCAAGCCTTATCGGCTTCAATTTCTGCCATTAATTTCACCCTTTAATCTGACGGTTGATGATACACCTGCACATCACAAATCACATCTTCTTAAGGCCAAGGTTCATCCACTCATGAAATATTGCGATGCGAAACTAATCGGTGATACTCCACCATTGATCAAAGCGCACTTGATCCAACGGTTAACAACGATATCGAACGAACCACTTGCATGAGGACTACTGCTTAATAAAGTGGTTTTCTCTCTCCATCTGAGTGCTATGTGTCAGTTAATTAATGGAATCAGGTGACCACCCCGAATTACCACTTACCACTTTTTCTCCACCCGATAACCAGCTACACTAATAAACTACTTTTCTTCCTTGACTATTGCACGAATTGATTGGCGCGCGATGACCGTTAGATATAAGAGGCCATCAAATCTATGGTTTGCGAGACTTCAACTAGCACTCGGATTAAAAAAAACTTAACCCCCACAGTTGACAGTGACCTAAGAGTTGAATATGAGATAAACGGCTGGGAGTGATTGCGGGACTTCAGCCACAATCAAGAAAATATGTACTCTCCTACCCCCGCGGTTGCTAGTCACCGTCGATCTAACATATCTGTTGATCTAACGATCTAGATCTATTCCTCCACCATTGTTATAGACATATTTTGGCACATCAACCAAAAGCTTATATGTCAATAAACTAGGGCACTTCAACTCCTAAAAGAGTTGTTTCATACCCTAAAAGAACATAGTCATCTGATTACATCATTCCCAAAAAGTTCCACCTGAGAAACCATCCAGAAATGGCCTAAACTGAACCATACTGATTGCTCCACTGGTAGGGTGTGATGCATACTGAGTGATACACTGCCCAGGTGTGATGCATACTAATTAGGCCTTCTAAAGGGTGCGATGGGCAAGGATGGACAAATGTCTAAGACATTTTGCTAGGTGGTTACTCATGGAATCTTCTAGAAACTTCTCCTATGCCACTTGCCTCTCTAAATTCGCCCAGGGATGAGTAAGAGATCCAAGAAATCTCCAAGTGGAACCAATTGTAACAAGTGGAATGACACTAATCAAACCCCATGGATGACTCACACCCTTGCACACATCTATAAATGGATCCCTCATCTAAGAGATCTAGAGGATGGGATTTTGTGAATTGCAAGGAAGTGCTGATAGTTTGTAATTGAGGAAAGAGTATTGTATTCCTGGTGTAATCTTGTTATTTCATGAGGTGAAGAGGGATTGAAGTTGGATCAGACAACTGGGTTGTAATTCTCCCTTCTATTTAATAAAGTTCTTCAAGTTTTCTTCCAGATGATTGTGCAATTGTGAATGTTATCATTTGTGAATGCTATCATTTGTTCATTATATATCTGATTATGTAATGTTTATGTTGTAATAGATCAAGATGCTTTGACAGTTTTTTGTTGTTGTCCTTGTGCAAGTACTCTCCAAGCGGGTTAAGTATGGAGAGGAGTTGCAAGATCGGTCAAGGGGGAGAGAGATCAAACAAGGGATTAAGCGGAAGTTCCAGGTTGGTTCCTTTATCTTTCTCTTATCTGTTGCACATAGAAGAAATCGTTGAATTGCTTTAAGTTGTTGTTTCTAAGGTAGCTACTAAACCTAGAGGGCTAGTCATTCGACAAGACACTAGTTTTCCCTGAAACAAGTTGGCGACTCCGCTGGGGAAGAACAGATGTTTGTTTTTTGTTATTGTTTGTTTTGTAAACTATAGATAGAGCCTGAAGTTAGCCAGGTAGCCTCCGAACTACTCTTGCTCTGCAATTGCATAGTAGATGAATGATGCTTCAGTCAATCTCTGGTTTAGTTTATGAATTAAACATTGGACTTACAAGCATTCTAGATGCTATTTTGGTGGCTTAGTAACCTCTCAAGAGCTTCCTTTATAATTTTGTCTTTACTTTCCATCAAAGCTCAGCCCAACTCACTAAAAAGAACTGCACATCTGAGCCAAAACCCACTTTAGTTGCGCTCCCTGGCCCATCGCACAGTCTGTCACTTTAACCAAGTATGCATCACACCTCCCGAGTGTAGTAACTATGATGCATCCCTCTTTCTGTGAAGCCCAGGTGCGATGACTGATTGAACCTTTTTTCATTCTAGAAATTAGGGGTTTTCGACCATTGTTTTCAGTTTTGTTTAAGTTATTTTGTTGCTTATGAACAGTGCCTCCTTACTGAAGCCTACTTGTATCACATAGATCAGCGTCCATTAGATTAGGATTAGTGAATGTTTTTTGTATTTGTTCATCATTTACAATCCTTTGTCGAAAAGTTGTTTAAATCGATTTGTTGCTTTGGTAAAAAAAGTGTCGTAATTGTCGTTTTGTGTCGAAAAGAGAAGTGTCGTGCATTCTTTCTTCCCTAGATAGTCGATTAAACTTTTCGTCATGTATTTGGTTTGATTTGTTTGTATTCGAAGTGTCAAAAGCATTTTTTATTCAAAATTGAAAAGCGTCGTTTAGTCTTCCTTTCTCTTTTGAAGAAGAAATTGTCGAAAATGTCATTTTGAAAGAAATATTTCAGATTTTTGTTGCATTTAATTTTCCTCTTTGGCATTTTTCACATTAAGGAGAATGAAAAACAAATACATGCATTTGCATTTAACATTTTTTAGTTTTTGTGCGAAAAATGATTTAGGAAAATGCACTAATGTGTGCTCTTTTCTCTTTGTTTGAAAGAATTGTAATCTTCTTTCCTTATTAGCTAGGATTTTCATTGCTCAAAATAAACAAAGATTGTTTATCATTGTAGATTGCATTTTAGGAATTTCAAAATCATCATCACACGATGAACCATTGAAAGGCAAACTCTAAACAAGATCAACTTTAAAATAAATTTCAATGAACCTAACAACGCTTTGGAACTTAACGCAACACATCTAGAGGTCAAGGCTAGAGACGTGTTCCGACATCATTAAAACTAGTAACTATCGTTTTCATTGAAGGTTGGGTGATTCATCCTCCTTGATACGACAAGTGCTAGCATGGACTTGTGCTCCTCGTACCATCGCGTATATATTGGGAGACCACAATAGGCTTATATCTCTTATCCATAGGAAGCTGAGTCTGCTGCCTTATTGATTGCAATGCACTGAACACAACATTCGGGAAGATTGAGTGTCGTACATAAGTCCTTGGTAATTTCTCTTTAATTTATCACCAAGGTGTATATTGTAGTTTTGCGATTGGTTTGGTAATCCCTCTGTCTAGATTTTCTAGAGTAGTCACTTTCGTTCCTTTTCAACTCTTTAAAAGAAAAGGTCCATCTGAGCACTTGTCACTTTAGGCTCATTAAAAATCGAAGGAGACTAGAGTCATCTTTAGCTTTTTCTCGACTCTTAAAAACTGAAAAAGCAAAGTTGTGTCAAAGCGTCTTTAAAATTAATTGAATTCGGAATAAAATCCTTGTTCCTTAGTTGATCTTAGGTTGAAATATATGGAGACAAATCTGGAGTCCACCAATCAAGGAATCGCTTTCGAGGGGAATCCTAGTCCCTTTTCTTCTAGGGGAAATATTGGTGCTCTGTAAATGGCTACATTGTCCCTTTCGGGAATTACCATTGGCCTACCAGTATGGTTATTTTCAACTTCTGTGGTTCAAAATGCCATGATTCACCGCAATCGAATCAACCTCCAGTTGATACTGAAGTTGACCCTTCGCTTTCTTCTTCGTTTGTTTCTCCCTCTCCTTCTTCCTCTTCGCTTGGTGAAAGTAGTGATGCTAGTAACCAGGTGGATGAGAAGAAGAAGAAAGGGAAGGAGAAGAAGAAGAAGCCAATTTAGCAAGGGAGAAACCAAGCAACCATTGCTTTGAATGCATCATTTGGTGAAAATATACACATTAAACTTCCTAAACCCAAATTTCCATGCATAATTTGTAGAGGAGACCATTTTCATCGAGATTGTCCTTGCTTTCCTCGGATCTTGAGAGAATGATCTCCCTGTTCGCACCGCCCGGTGTCATTAACCTCTGGTGATCATGTTGGTAGCACACTATCAACTAGTGATAGTAAAGTTCATGGACAGAAAGGAAAGGTCAAAGTTCGATGTAGGTTATCTGAAGGTAATCATTCCCTTCACCATTGTCCTTTTTTGGATGAAGCCAAAAGAGTGTTGCATAACCGTTCTGCTTCACCACAGTGACTTCCATCTGGTTACAGGAAACTCTCCCCAAGTCCTTTACTAGTTGAAAATATGACTGACTTAAATCAACCGTCGATCGAAACCACACTCTCTGAAAATGAATCTCATGAATCTATACCCAACCAGAATCAACAAGTCGAGGTGACAGTTGACCCAATCTCACCTTCAGACAATCGTACCCTCCTAAAGAGAGTGAGAATGATACTGTTCAAATTCTTTTTGTTACTTCATATTCCGATGAACTTGGGGGAAATTCACCCGTTCCTTCACGACAGGAGGAAAAAACCCTAGGTCTTGTAACTCAAGGGGTTAATTCACCCATTTATTCGGTACCCCCTCCAAGTAGTCTAGTCACTGCATTTGATTGGAATCGATTGGCAAGATCTCGCCTTCCTTCTTATGTACCTTTTCGGATCATAATACAAGTTTGTAAAATGATCATGTCTGGCACTATCATAGATGAAGGTGCATCAGTGAGTATCCTTTCCTCAATTGCTTGGAAAGCGCTTGGTTTGCCATCGCTTATGCCTGTTACACAAAATCTGTTAGGCTTTAACAAAGGAACTAGTCGACCGTTAGGGATCCTTCCTAAGTTATCGATCACTTTGGGAGGGAAAGCTGTTCATCTGAACGTGATGGTAGTCCCAGGACCATTAGATTACAATTTACTCCTTGGACGTGACTATGTTTATAACATGGAAGCTATTGTTTCAACACTCTTCCGAGTGGTGTTTCCCACATGAAGGAAAAATTGTCACCATTGACCAGCATTCATTTCCCGGTCCAAGCATAGCTCCAAGTCAATCATCATCCCTAAATGGTCCATTTACATCAACGGTATCACTTGAACCTTCATTCCATCCACTTGATAGCCAAGAGTAATCTAGTGAATGTAACGAAGCTTAGGGGGCATGCACCCTTGTCTACTCTAGATGCACCTAGTTGTAAAGCTAAGTCTCCCTGTAGGTTATGTGATTGGTCTGACACACCATTCACCTTTGTCTATTCTGGATGAAGCCTAGAGGTGTTTTGTCTATTCTGGATGAAACCGTCCTGCCTAACCACAATGATTCCCATTTGGTTATAGGAGACTTTCCTTTTCATCATGCTAGGAGCGTGCAAACCATTTTCAACCCATTTGTTTCAATTTTCATTTTCAATTTTTAGTTTTGTCATTTCGAGCTTATATAAGAAATAAAAAACTGCATCCAAGCATAGTTCCCCCATGGTTCAAGCTTGTCAAAAAAAAAAACCCACCAAGCATAGTTTCCCCATGGTTCAAGCTTGTCAAAAAATGAACCCACCTTTAGGTAATTAACCTCTGTGATTGTCATTCTATCAGCGTTCTGAACCTTGGTTGTGTACCTCTCCTCACCACCATCCCTTTGGTCGATCATATGCGTTGACTTGGTTGTTTACCCTTTTGAGGAACAATTGCGATGAGTGGTCTTATTAGCCAACCTCTTCACATAATTCACCAGGTTTTGAGAAGTTCCAAATTCATCAGAACCAGTTGCGACCCTAGACACCACTCATTCCTCAAAAATCGAGTCTCCTTTAAACCCTTTTCAGACTTGTTAAATATGAAAAGATTGTTGAGCATCGGCCTTTCCAGTTCGTTAAAGTGATTGGAAATGTCATCCATCCTGTACGATTTTATACCTTTTCAAACCCAAGGAATTATGTTACTAAAAAGTCGAGTGCTTGTCTTTTTTGGCTTGTTAAAGTGATCGGAAAAGTCATCCCTTTTGCATTATTTGATCCTTTTTCGGACTTGAGGGAATATTTTAGGAAAAAGAACTTATGGAGTTTCCTTTTCGTCCCATTTCAATCTCTTTAAACATGAAAAGGATCGAGTTATCCTTGTCGCTAAACTCGTTAAAACAATATCGACAAACTTGTCCATTCTAGACGAGACCGAGTTTTACTGTTGCTAGACTTGTTAAAACATAGCGACAGGTTTGCCCGAAGGGCGAATTATAGAAAAAGCATATGTTATCCTCCTCAAGCTTGACAAAAATAAAGAGGTACTGGACAATAATGACTGGGGAAAAAGGGAAAAAACTTGAAGAACTTATGGTATCAGGTCGCTCTTGAACATGACACTTTCACTCCATCATCATTATTGAGTTGGGTTGGGTTATTCCGTTCACCGGTCATCTCACCATTGGTCTTTCACACCATCCATATTTTGGGGTTAACACTACCAATTCATCTTAGTGTTGCCGACATGTTCAAGAGAAGTCATTCAGTTGAGAAACCACTATCCAATTAATGTCTCATCCACTGCAATACCTCCAACCTTCATTTTTTCATGACCACCATTCCTGAGCCTTGTGTTGTCAGTTCATTTTCACCTCCAGAAATCATTTTCTCTGTTTCGTGTCGTAGATGTGGGATACATTAAGGCCCTCCTACGATGAGTCACTTCTTGTTGACATCGGCTCATTATCCAAGAAGTTAACTTAGAAACACCCCTTTCAGTGCTTTGAAGCTTGCGTGCCTCAATGGCAAGTTTCTCACTTCCGACGACAGGTTGACATCAATGGCCTTCGATCGAAAGATTTTGCGTGGTGTTCAACATCGGATCATATATTGGGTTTTACATTTCCAAGAACCACACGATTATATAGCCAAGGGGAATATGCTGCGCCTAGAATCATCCCAAGCGCTGCTAATGTGGCTACTAAGCTATTGATTTGGAAAGCTCCTACTAAACCACATGAATTGTATTGTAGTACTTTGAGGGTCAATTTCATTATCGGTGATTCCTTTCGCATCTATTAACAACTCACATTATTGGCTGGTAATCAAGCGATGTCTTTCCATGTTCGACTTCATAACATCTCTTCACATGGATTGACTTGTACATCGGGCAAATATTGAACGAATTTGAAGACCCCAGATCTAGTTTCATCCATCCAGGCTGCGAAATATTTAGGGATATAAAAACATCAAATGTACAAAGGTGCTGTACATATGGTCATTTGAACCATGGATGATGACTCTATATCTGAACAATCACCTGTCTGCATCTATAGACAACTATTTGATCTATGTACATTAAATGAATTTATAAAGCTAAGCATGGGAATGCCTCCCTTAGCTAGATCATGAAAGTTATATTATGATGATGTATTATATTGTAACTTATGCAGGTCACCTTCCAGTTTGAAACCTCGGATCCTCATGATAAAGCATTTCACTCGACATCAATATTTACAAATTCATGCTTTAGGGGGCAACTGTTATAGACATATTTGGGCACATCAACCCAAAAATTATATGTCGATAAACTAGGGCTCTTCAACCCCTAAAAGAGTTGTATCATAACCTAAAAGAACATAGTCATCTAATTACATCATTCCCCAAAAGTTCCACTTGAGAAACCATCCAGAAATGGCCTAAACTGAACCATACTACTGCTCCACTAGCAGGGTGCGATGCATACTGAGTGGTACACTGCCTAGGTGTGATGCATACTAATTAGGCCTTCTATAGGGTGTGATGGGCGAGGATGGACAAATGTCTGAGACAGTTTGCTAAGTGGTTGCTCATGGAATCTTCTAGAAACTTCTCTTGTGCAACTTGCCTCTCTGAATTCGCCCAAGGATGAATAAGGGATCTAAGAAATCTCCAAGTGCAACCAATTGTAACAAGTGGAATGACATTAATAAAACCCCATGGATGACTCAGACCCTTGCACATATCTATAAATAGATCTCCAATTCAAGAGATCTGGAGGCTGGAATATTGTGAATTGCAAGGAAGTGCTAATAGTTTGTAATTGAGGAAGAAGCATTATATTGTTGGTGTGATCTTGCTATTTCACGAGGTGAAGAAGGATTGAAGCTAGGAGGATGATGCTGGATCAGACAACTGGGTTGTAATTCTCCTTCTATTAATAAATTTCTTCAAGTTTTCTTCCATATGATTGTGCAATTGTGAATATTATCATTTGTGAATGCTATCATGTGTTCATTATATATCTGATTCTGTAATGTTTATGTTGTAATAGATCATGATGCTTTGACGGTTCTTTGTTGCTGTACTTGTGCAAGTACTCTCCAAGCGTGTTACGTATGGGGAGGAGTTGTGGGATCTGTCAAAGGGAAGAGAGATAAAAGAAAGGATTAAGCGGAAGCTCCAGGTTGATTCCATTATCTTTCTCTTATCTGTTACACATAGAAGAAATTGTTGAATTGCTTTAAACTGTTGTTTCTAGGGTAGCTGCCAAACCTAGAGGGCTAGCATTCTTTAGGAATACTAGTTTTCCCAGAAACAAATTGGTGACTCCACTAGGGAAGAAAAGATGTTTGTTTGTTATTATTGTTTGTTTTATACACTATAGACAAAGCTTGAAGTCAACCAAGTAGCCTTCAAGCTGCTCTTGCTCTGTAATTGCATAGTATATGAATGTTGCTTCAGTCAATCTCTAGTTTAGTTTATGAATTAAACATTTGACTTACAAGCATTCTAGATGCCCTTTTGGTAGCTCAGTAACGTCCCATGACATTCATTCATACCTTTCTCTTTATTGTTCATTAAAACTCAGCTTAACTCATTGAAAACAACTTCACATCTGAGCCAAAACCCATTTTAGTTGCGCTCCCTAGATCATCGCATTGTCTTCCACTGTAACCCAGTATGCATCGCACCTCCTGAGTGTGGTAAGTGCGATGCATCCCTATTTTTGTGAAGCCTAGGTGTGATGACTGACTGAACTCTTTTTCTAGTCTAGAAATTGTGGTTTTTTGACCTTGTTTTCAGTTTTGTTTAGTTGTTTTGCTAGATATGAAGAGTGCCTACTTACTGAAGCCTACTTGCATCACGTAAATTACCCTTAGTTAGATTAGGATTAGTGAATTTTTTTGTGTGTTTGTTCATCATTTACAATCTTTGTCGAAAAGTTGTTTAAATCAATTTGTCGCTTTGATGCAAAAAGTGTCGTAATTGTCGTTTTGTGTCGAAAAGAGAAGTGTCGTGAATTCTTCCTTCCTTTGATAATCGATTGAACTTTTATTCATGTATTTGATCTGATTTGTTTATATTTGAAGTGTCGAAAGCATTTTTATTCAAAATTGAAAAGTGTCGTGGAGTCTTCCTTTCTCTTTGAAAGAAGAAATTGTCGAAAATGTCATTTTGAATGAAATATTTCAGATCTTTACTGCATTTAGTTTTCCTTATTGGCATTTTTTCACATTAAGGAGAACAAAAACAAATACATGCATTTGCATTTAACATTTTTAGATTTGTGTGCGAAAATATGATTTAGGGAAATGCACTAAGGTGTGCCCTTTGCTCTTTGTTTAAAAGCATTGTAATTTTCTTTCCCTAGTAGCTAGGATTTTCATTGCTCAAAATAAACAAAGATTGTTTATCATTGTAGATTGCATCTTAGGAATTTCATATTATCATCACACGATGAACTATTGAAAGGCAAACTCTAAGCAAGATCAACTTTAAAATAAATTTCAATGAACCTAACAACGCTTTGGAACTTAATGCAACATATCTAGAGGTCTAGGCTAGAGACGTGTTCTGGCGTCATTAAAACTAGTGGCTACCATTTTCATTGAAGGTTGGGTGATTCTTCCTCCTTGATACGACAAGTGCTAGCATGGATTTGTGTTCCCCATACCGTCACATATATATTGGGAGACCACAATAGGTTGATATCCTTTATCCATAGGAAGTTGAGTCTGCTGCCTTATTGATCGCAATGCATTGAACACAACATTCAAGAAGATTGACTTTCGTACATAAGTCCTTGGTAATTTCTTTTTAATTTATCACCAAGGTGTATATTGTAGTTTTGCGATTGGTTTGGTAATCCCTCTGTCTAGATTTTTCAAAGTAGTCACTTTCGTTCCTTTTCGACTCTTTAAAATAAAAGGTCCATCTGAGCACTTGTCCTTTTAGGCTCATTAAAAATAGAAGGAGACTAGAGTCATCTTTAGCTTTTTCTCGACTCTTAAAAACTGAAAAAGCAAAGTTGTGTCCAAGCGTCATTAAAATTAATTGAATTCGGAATAACAACATTTTCCCCTTAATTTTGAGTTGATCAAGTAATCCGCAATCGTGGAAGAAAGTCAATCAAAACCCCGTCATTCACAGAGACTAGCGAGTCAACCGTCTTTGACTCCAGAAGCGAAGCCAATCTGGACAAAGCGATCTCATTTAACTGAATCCAATTCATCTGGTTTATTTGAATTTTTTGTTTCAACATCGTCAGAGACTATAGTTACTCTGATTATCTTTGGTACATTTTCCTTAAGAGAAGAAGTTCCGCAGTTACAAAAGGACATTAGAATTGATCCTATTGTAATAGTAGACACTTCTGTACCTGAAACAACTCCATCTAGAGTTGATCCAGAACCCCTCTCAGTTCAAACCGAGGTTACATTTGAACCAATAGTTGTTCAAGGACCTCCCTTTGAGACTGAAGTTCATTTACCTGAACATTTGGAAGTTGAGTTTCAGTATTCAGAAGGTGTCACCCCTCCAGTATCTGTCACTATAGAATCTATACCTTCTTCGGCCCTAGAAATTGTTTACGGACCTGACGGTCTACCTCTTCCACCTGGTCTGATTGCTATAGAGGAGATAGTAGAGGATCCCCCATCTAGTACCATGTTTCATTTTGGAACCAATATTCGTTTGTATCCTTCTACTCCTGAGTTTTAATCCTCCTTCATCGCAAGTTCCTGTCAAATCGCTAGGAAATCTTTTGGATAGACTAAACATGTTTGAGAAACCACCAACATCTAGGATACCATTGTCCATTGTAGTGAACTTACTCATCCTATCCTTGTCCACTATAGTGAACTTATTCATTCTCATTCAGTTCTGATTTTACAACCCGAACACTTAACTTTTTGGTTTTCTAGCATTTTCTCCAAAAGACTTAACTCAGGCCATATATTTTCAATCTCACTTGAAATTTCTCCTAAGAGCTCTGTACAATCCTCAATATCTTCTTCTTTGTCACAAGTATAACTTCTTGTTGACACTACTTCTTCATTCTTGATTAGAATAAAATTCTGATCCTCCATCTCTGTGATAGTTCTAGATGTTTGTCCATCACTCTCCCTTTGGCCATTTAAGAAAATCAACTCCTCGTTGTTCTTACCAATACAAAATTTCTTATCATAAGACATAACCGTCTCATCTCTACTAAAGATATTTCCTCCACTATGCAAGGAATTTATGAACTCCTTCTGTTGTAATAACTCAACTTGATCTTGATTTGAAAGAAAATCATCATCATACTTTGCTTGGAAAATTTAAGCTTCATTCTATTCCAAGTCGTTTACATGACTCAGAAATATTTCAATGGTCTTCTCCTCAATCTCATCAAGTCCTTCACTTGACTACTTGATATCCTTCTCTACTTCTTCTTTCATAACAAAATTTAGATTATGCTTGTCTTCTTCCTCCTTTATGTCAATATCAACAAATTGTCCTTCTTCACATGTTTCACCTGTAAACATACATAAATTATCAAATTTAAAATCATGTGACCCTTTGGTCTCACTTGAAGTTTCAGCCTTCAAGTCTTCATCTTCATCCAGAAATTCACCCTATTCTGCTTCACAAATGGAAACTTCCATTTCCAACTCAGCTTCTCTGAGTTCTTCCACCAGGCTCTTCACTTGCCTCTATTGTAGCCTTCTCTGTATTATGCCACTTAACTAGATTTTTCTTTAAGACCCAACCTTGTTTATAGCTTTCCTCTAGTATCATCCTCAATAGATTGAGGTGTTCTTTTAACTCAGTAATCTCTTTGTCAATTTCTTCTTGACTCATTCTCTTGCCATTTACCTTGGAATTCTCTTTCTTCACTTTTCTTCTGTTGTGGTCCTCCTTAGAACCTCCAATATGACTATAAGTAGTCATCTTCTTCTCCATATCTATGAGTTCCTCACTCACTCACTATGAGTTGCATTAAAGGCTCTGCAACAGCAAGTCCTCCCTGCTGCCACTTACCTCACCAAGCTCCCCTCTGTACTCAGTCTTTTAGCAAGCACTTGGTTCTTTGTCTCTGGAACCTCTTTTGAGCACTTTTCTCTGCTCCTTTTAGGATTCAACTCATTTGCACCTTTTAAGAACACAACTCTCCTCTTTATCCAACCTCTGTTGGAATTCCTCAAGGTTCTGCCAGATTCTACTTTCATTCATAAACTTTTACCGACTTCTTTTATCCCTTATAAATTCTACCCACATCCTCTGTGGAATTGCCTTTGTGAGGTGCAACAATACCTCTGCAGTAACAAGTTTCCTTATTGCTCCATATGCCTCACTAAGCTTCTCTCCTCTGAGCTCAATCTTTTAGCATTTCTCTGGTTCTTTCCTCAAGAACCATTTGAGCACTCCTTGCTCTAGGTTGCTGCAGTATTCTCACCTTCTTATGCTGCCACCTTCAAGATCTTTGCATGATCTTGTTCTACCATTCTCCTGCACTTTGAATGGATTGTTCTCTGTCTCTTGCATCTGTAACTTCTGCTAGACATTATCTCTGTGTGCCTACTATTTGTCAGATTAGAATCTAATCTCCTCTTTCTTGCATACACATCTTAACACATAACTCTGTTCTAATTTTTCTCAAAGAAATTTTCACACAAAATTTCTTTGTGCTACTTTGATACCAAACATTTCAACCACAATGCTGTTCTGATACCAAATGATGCCGAGCAAAGTCGACAATACCCACATTATGCAAATAAAATTGCATGTTACTGGTCCTAGGCCTTAATCACCTGATCCATGGTGAAAACCTTCTCAGATAAAGGGCTAAGTCCCCTTAATTAAATCTCATGTGGAACCGTTTATTTGACTATTCAATAGTCTGAAGTTCAGTCAACCTTTCCAGCGGAAAGGTTGTTTTAAGTTAGAAATTCACCAACTCTACGTGCCAACTCATCATCTATTGCAATCGTGGAGATTCAAAGGACTCTTAAGAATATAGTATTCAAAACTCCTGATTTGCAATATGCGATTTATCTTTCTGCCATTCCACGACCTTGCACATTTACCAATGCTCACCTTTATTGCATTCATCCTCCACTCTTGATTTCACTCCATAGATCAACGGCTGTTGTGTCATATAGCCACTTAAACCCATTCATCTGCTGGAACTCAAATCACTTAACTCGCATTGATATACTTCTTGGTTCCACTCAGGCCAATCCTTATCAGCTTCAATCTCCACTGTTGATCTCACCCTTCAATCCGACGGTTGATGATACACCCACACATCACAAAATCACTTTTTCTTAAGGCCAAGGTTCATCCACTCATGAGATATTGTGATGCGAAACTAATCAGTGATCCTCCACCGTTGATCAAAGCACACTTGATCCAACAGTTAAAAATGACATCGGACGAACCAATTTCATGAGGACTACCGCTCGATAAACTGGTTTTCTCTCTCCACTTGAGTGCTATGTGTCAGTTGATTAATGGAATCGAGTGACCACCCTAAATTACCACCTACCATTTTTTCTCCACCCGATAACCAGCTACACTGATAAACTGCTTTTCTTCCTTGACTATTGCACGAGCTGATTGGAACACGATGATCATTAGATATAAGAGGCCATCAAGTCTACGGTTTGTAGGACTTCAACTAGCACACAGATTAAAAACAGCTTAACCCCCACAATTGACTGTGACCTAAGAGTTGAATATGAGATCGATGGCTAGGAGTGAGTGCGAGACTTTAGCCATGATCAATAAAATTTGTACTCTCCTACCCTCGCAGTTGTTGGTCACCGTCGATCTAACAGATCTATCGATCTAATGATCCAGATCTATTCCTCTTCCATTCTACTTCTGCCATTAATATACATCGATCTAAATGATCCGACGGCTCCCTTTGCGCTTATTCATTTATGATGGGATTTACATTATAACACAACTCCGCTCTTAATTTAACTCCATGTAATCTTAATCATTGTCATCCTTGAACTTCACTTGGATCGTTTAATCAGATTAATCGATAAAACCCCAATCCTACATACTACCCTTCTTCTCTGTGTTTAGCTCGAACCTCACTTGCATACATATACTATGCATAAACTTCTAATTCACACACAATTCAACTCCATACACACCACACAATCAGAAATCGAATTCTTTGTATTGATAAATAAATATTTACACAGTTTCTTCTCTTAGGCCTTATATTCTAATCAATGGCCTCTATTTCACAATATCCCTGTAGGCTTACAGTCGACTCTCTACCTCACAACCTCTAACTAGCTACTCAGCTAACTATCTTACTTTACTATGCCTTTTAGGCTTACATTTATAAAAAAGGATTCTACAACCAATTCCTAGTTTAGATCCTTAATAATTTCAACTAAAACCTAAGAATCCTCTCAATCCTATATATCATGAAATAATTCCTAATTCAAGATCTATAATTAATTCCCAAAGATATCAATCCTCATGAACTCTTAACTATCAAGATTCTCTCATGTTCCCCTTCATTCGAGAACATTTACAACATGCCTCACAATTATACTTAATGAATTCCTATTTTCATTAAAATCACTCAAAGGCCTAAATAACTACAATAATTTGACACTTGGGAAACCATCTTCCTTAAAATACAAGACCCCCTATGTCTACTAAAATACAATGTTTTTTCTTGAGCTGAATGCTCCTGCATCAATGATACTGTCTTGTGTTCTTCCATTCCGGACTCTACACTTGTTTTGAACAAGGAACAAACCACTAATGGAATTGTTGTTTTACAACCAACATGCGTTGTCATTCATGAAAGGTATGAGTGGGAGCTTGAGCATCAACACTCTACGAAGGATGACTCCCTTCCATCCAAGCCCCCTCTATTCTTTCTAGACATCTTTGTTGAGCCTGCCATCCATGGTTTCACATGTGTATCTTCATCCATGGATGCACCCAATGTTGATCACTCACAGGACACACTGAATGTCAGTCCATCATTCAACAATGAAGAGGATACATTATTAATTAAAAATCCACTTGATCTTTCATATGCATTTTTCAGAAACACAGAGGATGAGTTTGTTTGCTTCTCATCTACCCCTCTGTTTGACTCATCACATCATGAGGATGTTGATGAAATCATTGATTTTTCTGATCATGGTTGTCTTGATCCATTTACTCCCATATTCAATCACAATCGTGTTTCTATCACAGTTGATTTTTCGAAGCCACCGGTTTATGATGATCTATTTGATGATGAAGTTGAAACACCCAAGACTATTGAGGCACTTCAGCTCGAGATGATGGTTAGGTCAGGACCTTGCTGTCCTGGGGTTAGTTTCACTTTCGATCAGGAAATTGTTCAATCACCCAAGGCTCCTCATCACTCATTTGTATGTATTGAAGATCAATATCACACACAGATCATGCTTGCTCCAATCGAACTGCATGATCCTATCGCTCATGCACTGGGGGAATCTTACATTGCAAGCACACATGCACAACACAAGTTGTATTTTTTTCTTTCATTTGCTTGCATGTCATAATCAAGAGTGTGCATATGCTTCAAATCTTCATGTAGTGTCACACAACACCATGGTAAGTCCACAAACTGTTCTTCATGCACTTGCACTCACTTATGCCCCGTGGGCACTTTAAAACACGAAATGTGGGTGTCTTCATTGTTATATCTTTCTTGCTTGCTGGTTCGCACAACTGGGTTGCTCGCGAACCAAACCTTCACCAAGATGGGTCAACCAATGCGTTGGTGCCTGCATTGGAAATATCACTTCATGTGATCAGGCCCATGCACCGTTAGTTTAGGAGTAGGAGTAATGCTTGCTTTCAGTTGGTTTGCTTGCTTTGTTTGTTTGTTTGTTTGTTTGCTTGCTTGCTTGTTTTCTTACTAGCTTTTCTTTCGCTTTTTCTTCTTCTCTTGCTTTGCTTCATTGTTTGTTTGTTTGCTTTTTCGTTTATAGGTTAGTTTCACATGAAACCATGTATGACTCTTGAAACAAGCTAGGTAAAGTACAAGAGGCCTTGTGCAACTATCACTACTTGGTTATCTGTCATCTTGCCTCTGTATGAAGATCTTGTTAATTTTAGTCCATGATACGTTGAAGGAGAATACGTACTGTTCGAAGTGAACCTTGGTGAAAACACAACGCTTGCATGCTAACCAGTGTCACATACTCTAGTTAGTGGTTTTTGGGTTAACCATTGTCACCTCATTCAATTTGAGTAAGGTGAGGGGGAAAACATTAATAGGCACGCCAAAGGTATAATAATCTACTTCTCTGCTAGAACAACCTCTTCTGCTCTCAATAAGTCGTGATCCCTCTTCCACCTCTGAAATGGATAAGTGTTATGCACAGTTATGAAAAAAAAGTAAAAAAAAAAAAAATCAAAATGAAAAATAAATAAGGCGAAACAAGAGAAAAGCTTCCTGCGTAGAGAGGTGATGCAAGTAACTCCATCGAGGTAATGACCAGGCTCGCTGGCAGTGGAGCCATGGTTGTGTTCCTATGTGACTCCGTCGGGGTACTGTCCAGACCTGCTGGTAGTGGAGCAACACCAGAGATGAAACTAAGACTCTCAGGACTATACTGCTTGTGCACCAATATACCCCTCAATCCCAATCGAAACAACTGTATTGCCTTGGCTTGGAATGTGTGTCAATCTACTAGGAGCTTGGCAGATGCTACATCTTACAATCAAGCTAGTGTGAAACCAAGATGAACTGAGAAATGAACAATACTGATGGAGGTGTTAGACTTGGTTTTCACAAACAAGGTCCATTCAGAGAGTTGGAGTTCTACTAGTGTGTTGCCAAGTTTTGTAGCGGCTACAACCACCCTCCAAAATGTTTTCTGAGCTTCGTTTTGGAGCCTCCCTACCAAACTTTCACAACACATTGTCTTGCTTCATAAAGTACACAAGCTTCAACGTTTTTATTTCACAAAGACAACCTGTCGATTAAACCTTGATGCATTCCCCTCACAAGTTAATCACCCTGACTTGGTCCAGCTACAAGCTAAGTAGCTCCCCCAAGAAATTGTGCAACTCTGGAGGGAAACCAACCTTCCCTCTATAAATTGTGCAATTCTATCTAGCAGCCTATTGGGCTCCAGAATTGCGCAATCCTGCGAGTCAGGCTTCACCCAAAAATATACGCATTCCTTCCTAGCAGGCCTGCTCAACCCAGGAATTGCATAATCCTAGGCAGCAGTCAACATCTCTGCCCAAAATTTTTTCAAATATCCTAGGTAGCCAACCCAACTCCCATCCAGAAATGCGCATTTTCTCCCAGCAATTGAGCAACCTCATGCATAAGCAGTTGGGTTGACTAGTTCCACCCAGGAGCAAGGAAACTTGACTTGCATGCATGGCTTTCTTTTTCCCAGAATAGCAAAAGGAAACATGAAAAAATCATCCCATGATTCAGGGAGCTAATTTTAGTAGTCGGAGGTTACATGCAAAGTTCGTTTTAGAACCTTTCCTCCAAGTGTCACTTTTTCCTAGATTTGTGGCATGTGTGTCATGAGCTCAAACTTATTTATTCGACACATCAGAGCTCATCATTTCACATTGATCTTGTAGCTCTAACATCCCATAGAACATCCAGGACTCTTCGACACATCCGACTCAACTATTGAAGGGTAGGTGATCTCAACTTTTCTTTTTCAGCATTTTTGTCGCTTTTTTTGTTTTCACTTGTGTGAGTGTTGTTTTCTTGATTTCTTTGAATTCTTACTATTGTTTACATGCATACTAGCTTGTACTAGCACTATTTAAGTTTTCATTACTATCTCACTGCATGCATGAAACTATTTTGCACAAGAAGTTGTTGATTCAGAAAATCGCTTCACCCACATGCATGTTTATCTGTTTACTGAATCTTTCATTCGATGTTTGCATTCATGATCACTCAATTCTAATTTCACTTAGTGTCGCCATGCATTCACTTTCATATTTTCTTTCAGTTGTCTGTTGACGAGTATGTCCAGCCTTAGCCGAGACCTTGCCTCACTGGGACATCATTGCGCAATCCGAGGAAGGAAGGCTCTGTCTTCCTCTCTGGAAATGCGCATTTTAGCCCAGGCACTATCCTCTAGCACTACTTTGCACATTTTTGAGGGACAGTGATTGCTGGCCCATAAAATTATGCAATGCAGTCCCTGAGCCTGCAGTCATTGCCGGCGGGAATTGCGTATTGTGAAATCCTAATGGTCAACAATCATCTTGGATTGTGCATTGCACAAATCCAGCAGCTAGTCTTGCCTCCTAGAGAGCCCATACTTCCTTTTGCGCGATTTTGGTAGCCAGTCACCCAGCCTCCCAGAAGAAATTACTCAATCTTTGCCTATCATTCCCCAAGTATGTGTTAATTCATCCCCTAAATTTTCTTTGGGTTTCACTGACAAATTTCTTGCCAGGCATGTTTCTTTATCTCCAGATCTTTCAGGTGTTCATCCACTTCTTAACTATACATGATCAATGGCCTCCAAGAGAGCAGGATCAAAGGACACTGGTGGAAGTGCAACTGGAGCAACAATTGAGTAGGTGTCTGCATGTCTACCAATCTATGAAGATACCAAGCTGTTTCTAGACAAGGACATCAAGCTGAAATGGAAAGAGGTCAATGAAGAATTTTCAGGCACTTTTGGGGAAGATGTTGAAGACCGTCAGGGGTATGTGAACATTCACAAGTCTAGTTTGTACCAGATTGCATGCAGATACCCCATATTCCCATGCGTGAACACGATACACTGGATCATCTCACACACTAATCCCGAGACAATGATTCTGAGCAGTGTCAGCAAGACGAAGCTTGCCACCTTCTAGGCACATGATTATGATGAGATGTATCAGATGCCAAGGCCCGTGACTATCATGGAGACTCCTTTCAGCTTACCCAACAACAGTGTCAACTCTAGAGACATTATGAATAATTGGGTAAAGGAGACGACTAGATTCAAAATGACACCCAAATAGATATATAATATGAAGATATTGCGAAAGGAATATCAATACTTGGTCATATTTGCATGTCGATTATGTGTCCAAGAAAGCACGAAAACCTTCCCATAGAGTTGGGTGATTGCGCTAGACCAACTGGCCAGAGAGGGTAAGCCATGCAACTGGCCTGGCATGTTGGCTCATCAGCTGAAGGAATAGGTATCGAAAGTTCAAAAATCACCTAGAGGTATGCAAGCAGAGATCTACATGTCTGCCTACATCTTAGATGCAATCTGTGCCTGACAGGAATTCCCAGGCTTTGAGTGGGCATGGTCACCAGCGAAGACTACTGTGAACACATATTGTAAATTGTTGTCTAAATGCAGCTTCAGAGGAGTAATCACATGACTATCCGATCATTTTTCACCCCAGTCTACAAGATGATATTTGAACAAGATCCACCTTGCATGTCGAAGGAAGCAATGGAGGCACTAATAGACATTGCCGATCGATATGCCTCACCATCCGACACCTTCGTACGAATGTTCAAGTCAGAGAAAGCTCTGCATGTTCTACCAAAGTTTGCCTTGGACATACTCGTCATGCAGGAAGTAGCATATCACATCTTGGCAGGATTGACAACTAGACTACACCGAAAGAAGAATGCACCTTGGCCCACTCTTCCGTTGCGAATTGGGTTATACGATATCCAAAGTTTCAAGCAAGCGGATGTTGAGGCAGAACTGATGAAGTATCCATTTGACCTCCGATGTTACAATTCATATGACCCACATTACATTGTGAAAGATCATTGCATGAGAGTATAGTTCAACTGGATCCATGAGGCATGTCATTGGGCAGAGGAGGACCATAGAGATACTATTAGAACTTCTCCAGACTCAACAAATTGATCAGCTTTGCTATGGAGTGGTTAGCAAAGCAACATGAAATAGCATCCCAGAGAGCACCAACACCAACAATAGTAGCAGTAGAGGCAAGCATACTAGTGCACAACAAGGGCAAAAAGAAGATTGTCAATTGCATGGAGGAAAAGCAAAGTTGCAAGTTCTGAGAAGATCCATTGGTAGAGAAAGAAACTATGGCTATACAGGTGAAGAGGCAACATCTTGACAAGTGAATCACGCAAAGGTAGAGGAAGTAGAGAAGGAGTTGCATGAGCTAAAGGAGAAACTCCGGAAGGAACAAGAGTCGCACAAACATGAGAGGGAAGCGCAACAACAACAGGTACAACAGGGGGTGCAACATCTGCAAACAGATGAAAGAATGCCCTTATAGGTAGTGGATTCATCAGAACAGCTGGCATCAAGAAAACAGGATGAACCATCACAAGAGGAGGACTTCGCTGATGAGATATAACAAACACTTCAATAGTTGGATACAAATATGGAGCAACGGTAGTTGGAATAGGATATCGACCTTATGCCTCATCACCAAGAGGTCGACTTACTTGCTTCACCACATCCAGATGATGAGCAAGTCTCAAGTGACCGAGGAGGCACTGAGATGTTAGGAGATCAGCTAGAAGAAGAGATGCACAACATCTCATTCGACGGGTCTCAACATAGAGTTGTGTAGTCTCGTAGAGTGTCGACTTCGTATGATCATATATCTCCTACGCAAGTTGAGGAACGAGTGGTCGTGTCTAACATGCGCAAACATCCAACAGCCTTAGCGGATGCAAATAGAGTGTATGCTGAAGCCACTAGTTCAAGTGTTCATTTTCTAACAGTTGAAAATGAGCAAATGTCTAAGGAACTTCATACAACCAAGCAAGGAGGAGAGTTGGTGACAATGTCTGCACGAGTTGAACTGAAGAAGGCAATACTAGATGAAGTATTGTCCCTTGAAACAGTTATGCAAGCGTTGTACTCCAAGTTTGGCACTGTGCATAAGGCAGTCGTCCATCTCAATGGATGGCAGCAGTGATGTGCTAGAAGAGCACGTATCTTGACGAGCTTTCATGCTCATGTTGATTACATGCAAGCGTGGATGATGAGATACAAGGGAGCACCGCTTCACTTGCCTAAGATGATGAAGGCCAGTGAGGTGGGGTTGAAGGCATGTATCCGGAGTTAGATTCAGAACTATGAAGAGCTCCCGCAACTCATCACTAGTATACAAGCTTCCCATGCACGTGTGTTCAAGAGTATGGATGTTGTGGTGCACACACATGCGATCCCATCGATTGAGACTCTCACCTAGGCGAAGACAAAGGCACAGGTTCGACTACAGCTTGACTCGTACTTCGACGAGTTAATGCACATCGCCACCAGTCCAAACTTGCCCATCAGTGCATAAACCATGTAGTGCATAAATCATGCAGTGCATAAATCATGCATAAGTATGTTGCTGGTCCGACCGCATTGAGGACAATGATGCACATTCTTACATACGAGTTGGAGAGAGGAGCTCGAGTAGTGTACCTGGAGGCTATGGAGGCAAGAGTCAGGTTCCAGAAAGATGTCACCTTAGAGCACACGGACACCATCGCAGACTACCAATCTTACCATTAATATGTTACTGTTGATTAGCGCGAGGATGTCGAAGAGTTGGACTTCCATGGTTGTCTAAGTCATAGTGATGTCTAGCATGGCTTGCTCAAGCCATTTTGTCTCACATGGGTACATGTGCATTGTAATGTAACATCATGTCAAGTGTAAGTCAAGTGTCGATAGTTGGATGTAACATTCATAGAGTAGATGATGAGTCATGAGGGTAGTTGAACTGTCATAAATGGAAATGTCAAGGGTCACCCCACGCTTTGCTATAAATAGTCCCTCATAACTCATTGTATAGGCTTTTGGTTAGCCAAGATTTTGATAAGACTATCTTGGAGAGAGTTTGGATAGTATTGTAATGAGCCTTAGCTTCTCCATTGTGCAGAGCTAGTACATCTCTTTGGAGGAGCAAGTGATTGTGGCTGCAACATTCCACTATCGAAACTAGTGGTTGGACATGGATGGATTGTATGACTGGAACTTACACTTCTTAATATAACAAGAGCCAACATGTTCCATGCATATGTTGTATTGTATTCTATGCTATCTAGTTTTCTCTAAATGATATATGTATTGGTTTGCTTACGCATACATGTATAGCTATCTGTGTATGCATGTATGAATCTTTCTGAAATGTGTTGTAACCATCACTTTGGATTTCTTGCTAACTTTCCTTCCATGTTGTGATGTATCTTTGCTCGTGTGTTCTCTTCTTAACTGCGTGCTATCACATGTTTCCAAGGGGAGCACTTATCTCAACCCCCGTGTATTAGAACCTCTCATGCACTTTCCTTGGCTTGCTCCCGCTATCACACCCTTGCTACCAACAGAGTTATCTTATTTGTCTCTATGCGAAATTGCGGTCAAGGCACTACCATACGACCCACTGCTGGGACTCCTACACCAAACGATCTGAGGTCTAATTGGGACTTCTTACCAGGGAAATCTCGTGACATGTTGGCAGGTCCAACACTGTCAAAAAATTCTTATAACCTACTAAGTGAGCAATATTACTTTGAATAGTAGTAAAGACATTGAAAAAAAAGCTTTAGACTTTCAAAGAGTAATATGTATATTTGATGTGGCCATAAAATATTTTATAACTCACTATGATATTATAACTTCTTAAACAATATCAAATTAACATGGTATCCTAACAAACTATTATAATACCAAATTAATCTTTTTATTGATAATTAAAATTAAAATTAGTTGTAAAATACTTTATTAGATAATTATTTATTAAAAAAAGCATCACTTTGAAAAAAATACTTTATTTTATTTTTAAAAATCTATTAGTATTTTTATGTTTATTACTATTAATGAGAATTAAAATAGCACAATAGATTTTAATGAGAATTAAAATAGCACAATTTGCAACACGTTTTCCACTCTACCTATATGGAAAATTAAATTCCAAAACTATTCTTAATACGTTTTGTGAAAGTATTTGGTGTACGAGGAGTAAAGGACAATCTAAAGCAATTTAAAATACAAAGCATTCTACACGAGAGACAACTTGACCTTGACCTTCGTTGCATCTTACTTTTTTGGTACAATGTGATTTCAAAGTCTTAGTTTGGTTTTCTTCGTTGTTGTTTGGTTAGTTTTGTTTTAATATAAATATTTCAGAGTAAAAGTCGTAATTATTGAATAAAAAAATTAATTTTAATCAAAGTAATAATTAAATTAAAAAAAATTAGTATAATTATATTAAAATATAATATAGTTTTATATAATGGAAGGTTTTATAAATGTAATCAAAAAAATATTTTAATAAAAAAATTATACCAATATGAAGAAATTTTTTAATTAATTATCTATGAAAAGATTATAGTCAATTCAAATTAAAAAAAAATTACAATTTTTTTGTAAAATTGGACATTTTGCTTAAACTAATAAAATTTGCTTATATATTAATTTCCACATCTAATTAGAATATGAACTTATTAGGATTGGAATAGTTTCAAATCTCTAGGGAATTGGTGGGCAGAGAGCCAAGTGATACGAATATAATTTAATTTGAGGAAAAAAAGAATTATACATTTTATTGTAAAATGGACCATTTTGCTAAATAAAATTTGCTTATATATTAATTTCCCCATCTCATTACAATATGAACTTATTAAAATTGGAATAATATCAAACCCTATAAAATTAATAGACAGAAAATCAGAATTAATCTACTCTATCCGAGCAAAAAAAACTTTACAAACCTAATCCCCTTAAGCTGAAATAACAAGCATTCCGCAACCAAAAAATAATATCAATAACCCAGTAACACCTTCCCATTTTTTCATGTAAGCTCACGAAAAAGAAATAAAACACTGCAAATGGTAAGAGGTTGGATATAAATGGAACTTGCATAATTAAAATGACAGGTAGCCATTATAATTAACAGATTACATATTTACAGTCTATAAAAATCATGCCAAAGAAATCCTTCCTCCAAGTTTTGGTCCACATCTACTTCCTCATCAGTACTGTGCAGGGGAGGCGGCGGAAGCATAAGAGCTTCTGCCAGATCTGTGTATAAACGGAAGGATTCGAACCAGTCGTCCATGGCTGCCCACTCACAAATGCCTTGTGTTGGTCTACAAAGTACTGATGAGGAATTATTAAAAAAATCTGTTTGCCATGATACCTCGCCACTTGTTGTCTCGATGTCTGAACTACTTATTGCGGACAGCTCATCT
The DNA here is from genome assembly GCA_000404065.3 of Pinus taeda. Lineage (NCBI taxonomy): Eukaryota > Viridiplantae > Streptophyta > Pinopsida > Pinales > Pinaceae > Pinus > Pinus taeda. Next base: position 267,494 of record APFE030275854.1, on the reverse strand, counting down.
GAGGAACAGGTCACTGCACTCTCATTGCATACTGAAACTTTTCTCGGGCTTCTCCTTGCTCGTTTATACTCATCGTTCGATCTTCCAGAGTTTTCTGCACTTCCAGAATGGAAAGCAACGGCTGCTTCTGCAGCAGCAGCCTGAACGTCGCGCGCAGACAAAGAAATGGGGCGTGGAAGGTGATCAATCAGATCTGGAAAATTGAGCAACGCGCGCTTCTTGCCCTTCAAGTGGAATGCAGCGACGTCGTGAGCTCGAGCAGCCATCTCTGGGGTGTCGAAGGAGCCGAGCCAGATTCGGGTTTTCCTTTTCGGTTCTCGAATTTCAGACACCCATTTCCCCCATTTGCGACGACGCACGCCTCTGTACGGTGGACTTTGCACATTCAAAGTTGCCTCCTCTGGCGGCGAAGGAGCAGCCTCCTCTTGCCTACGAATCTTCTTGATCCCGCCCTTACCTGTGGCTGCAGATTTGGTAGTTGCTTCTGCGTATTCTGAGGAAGTGAGCATAGCCTCGGGAACATAAGTGATTCCATTATCCATGACTTTTGTAGAGAAAATGGAGGAGGTAGAACGCTGCAGCATGGTGACAGTGGAGGATTTGGGTGTTTATTTAAATATGGAATTGAACGCGGGTGTAACACAATGATTACAGGGAAAGATGAAGCACCGTGGAGTATTAATTCCGATATGGTCGAAGGGGAAAAATGAAGTGCCATCCTGTAAGTGAAGTTAGAGCGTCCTTCCCGTGTTGTGTGCGAACAAGGACGTTGAAATATTAAACTCGTGCTAAATAACATCATGCGCTAAAACAGGGTGGACCCCATCCTCGGTCCTCCATTCTGATGGAGCTGCCGTCACCATTCCAAATCTGTGGAATAAAGCAGTAAGAAGCTGAATTTAATAATTTTATTTTATCATATAAATTTTTCACGTCTGGTTTATGGTTTAGTATTTTTTGCTTTCTTTTTTGCAACAAAATAATTGAAGAAGCTTTAAATGTAATCAATGGGATTAGGAATAATATTTGATTTCTTTATATTCTTTACTGGTCTTAGTTTTTTATTTTTGCCTTCCGTTGAAGTCTTGCTTTCTCTTTTAGCATCTAATTAGTTTCCATATAAGTTAATGTTGTGCTTTGCTTGCTTTCTCTTTTAGCATCTAATTAATTTCCATATAAGTTAATCGTGTGGTTTTTTATATTTTGTTGGTGAATCAATATTGGGAGTG